>BHFT01023983.1:0-13126 GCA_004320025.1 Laticauda laticaudata | reverse complement strand
TTAGGAAGCCCCCCCCCCCCAATTAATTGAGTGGGTAAAATTTGTAACTTCAGATTTGAAGGAATTTGCTCGTGTTGCTTTACAATAAAGTAGAAACATTTAATTATGTTTCCTGTCTGGTTTACCTAGGAGGTCTGCCAAGGTATCTATGCAATAGGTTTAATGTCATGCTATTTCTAATGGTTCAAATTGCTTTTTCTAAAGGATTCCAGAGACGGGAGTTTGGGCTGAAAATGTTCTTAGTGATGTTTATTCTCACCTTCTCCATTATACTTTCCAAGATTTACAGAATTATTGAATCAGTATCTTTCTTAATTGTTTCTGCATTTATTTAAATACTTCTCATTAAGCAGGTTACCCTCACCTTTCTTCAACATAGAATTGTATGGCTGGAAGGGATTTTGGAAGTCTTCTTGCCCAAGGGAGGAGTACTTTTACCATCACAGACAAATGGTTGTCCATTTTTTTTCAAAACCTCCAGTGATGGAACATGCGCAATTCCAAAAGTCAAGCTATTCTATTGATTAATTGTTCTCACTATCAGGAAACTCATCCTTAATTCCATGTTGGATTTCTCCTTAATGGGACTCCACTCAACTCTTCTGCCCTCTGGGTAATGGAGAATGAATTGACTTCCTGCATACTTTAGCCAACTGATTAGCAAAAAGTTCATCTATTTCCTCCGGTAGGGTGTTCTGTGATACACACCTATAGCAATGTCATTTCCTCCCTCTAATTAATATTCAGCCAAATACTTTCAAAAAGGCTTTTATACTTAGTAGTGTGTATTTCTGTAGAGGTGTAATAATTCTTTATATTCAGTGGAACTCCTCCTCCTCTTTGATGGGTGTTTCTTTTGTCTAATTTGTTATCTAATAATTTTCCTAAACATTGGTCTCCTTTGCCCTACAGTTTCAGTTTAAAGCTCTTCAGGTGTGCCAAGCCAAATGTTTACCAACACATTTTCCCTATTCTTCTTACACTCAGCCAGTTTCTTGAAAGAAATCCTTCCTGTAGTCAGGAAACTGTTGGAAGTACAAATGGAAATATTATCTGTGCTCCTAACTCTGCCTTTCTACCTAATTGTTCATAATCTCTTGATATATTTTCAGACTCTGTGTTGTATTGTTTATCCCAACATAAAAGAAGAGAAAGAATAATCAATGGGCTTAACAGCTGCAAAGAATTCTACAAAACAGAGCCAGATTTCGACTTAATATTAATATGAATATCCTAAGAGTAGGGAATAGATATGCTTTTGATTTCTATTAATTCAGTATAATCTCTTCAAATATCCCTGCACACACATCTATAAATTTGGAGGTTTTTGTTTAGAAAGATTCAGCTACTTCAGATGTTCAGATGTTCCTGTCCTAGAAATCATTCTACATTCTGCACTAACTCTCTATGAGAGGTAACTGTATGTTTATTTCATTAGGTAATTGTTTTTTAGTGAAATACTATGAGAAGACATCAGAAGGAAACTCTTCCAATTGTTCCTTTTCAGAAAGCAGGGAAGTTTTAGGATAATAGAAATGTATATAATAAAAACCAACATCATCAGGAGGTTTCTCTGCCAACTCCAACAATAGAGCAAGCTCAAAAACAACACTGAGAGAAATATGGAACAAATTCTGAAGCTTCTTCAAAATGGGATGGGGAAAAATGGCATTTCTCTTTCATATAGAAATAAAATATTCAAGAAACTGGAATGTAGATTTATGCAGTAAATATCCTAAATGGAATAAAATTAATATCAGAAGAAGATAAATACACGGAGACTGAAGAGATGCTTTCTAGGAGAGTCGGTTTAAGGAGCTTGCAGCAGGTAAAGCTGTATTAGGCCTCAGAAATGTAGGAGACCCAAGCAGGACAGCAAATAGAAACAGGTTATGGGTGAGTAATCTGAATGTACAAAAACAAATAGGCTACAATTGCCTTTCCCTGACTTTCTTCCCCCTAAGAGGCCACCTCATGCTAATCTCAGGTCCATGGGTTTAGGATCAGTTTTGCACTAACCAACAGGCAGAATGATTGGCATGATCTTTATCCTAAGCCCAAAGATGCTACTATGTTCCCAATAATTTTGTCAGTACACAAGCTGTTTCTTAAAAAAAAAATTCCCTTGTTCCTCCTCATTTTGCAGAAATCCATCTGCAAAATTGCAATCTTTGATCTCCAAAGAAACCAGTATTGTTTCCCAGAGAAAGGCTTTCTATTTTTAACAGATTCTCCATGGAATTTCTGTTGCTCATTACACATCTCATCTAAACATTGTGCACTTCCTTTAAATCTTGGAGTTAAAAATAATTAACAGAATCCATATCTATCTTAATGAGTCACTAAAGAAAGTTCTACAGGTGCACATTTTAAACATATTTCAATCCTAGATACCTAAAATGGGTCTGACGTTCTCTTTGATGTATGACCAAGTTGCATCTAAAAGGGCACTTCCTCAGAAACAGAGTAGCTGATAAAAGCCAATGTTATTAGTAATTTCACAGCTTGTTTGGTCAGTTTGTGTGGCATTTGATGCCTTTCAGAGAATTTTACTGAGGAATTTCATGACAGGGCAATACTTTACATGGAAAGAGCACCATAATTAGTTTCTATCACAGAAAGCATTCCATTTCATAACATTAGCTTCTTTTTAAAGTATTTTAAAGTGTCAGATATGCCTTTAATTAAAAAAATAAAGGCTGTGATGACAATTAAACCTCTAGTTATGGGGAGTATCTGAAGAATGAGAATGTGGGAGTTTATTTTCAAATTATTTTTCAGCATATACCAAATGTGGCAATTGTTAGAAAGGGAAAGAGGGGGGAAAAAACTACATTCTTGTGTTTCCAAAGTCAGCTAGAAATGCTAACTGTAGTGGAAATAAAGTTAAAAGGAAATATTTTAAATTGAGTGAATTGATTGTTGCAATTAATCAGAGCTTCCATACCACACCATTATAAGAAGCAGAAAAGTATAGAGTTTGACTGAGACAGGGAACTGGAAAGCTACCAACAAACTAAAGCCCATGTCACACCGAACCAACGGATGCAAAGAGGATGTAAAACGGACAAAAAACCTTGCCATCCATTCGAAAACGCGATGTACTCACTGCTCCGTTTGGCTTCCTCTCTATCCGTCCAGCATCCGTCTATTGACGTTTCAATCCGCTCCAAAAGTTTTGAGCTGCTCAAAACTTTTGCGCGGAAAAATGTATCCAGTTCGTCCATTCTGCATCCGCAACGCATCCGCTACGCATTCCGCTACGCATCCCGCTACGGCATTAACCCGTTACGCATCCGTTATGCATCCGCTATATCCGCCAGCATCCGCTGCGCATCCGCACAACTCGATCTGCCCGGACGCAGGGAGGAACGGAACAGATGCCTAGCGGATGGCAGAACGGAAACAAAGCGTTAAAACGGAAAAAACGTTCGCAGAGGGGACCTATCTGGATATTAAGGATGTCTGCAGGATGCCTAGAGGATCCCTAGAGGATGCCTAGAGGATGCAAAGGGAACCTATAACTGCCTATAAAAAGGGGGAGCAACTCGTCTGCATCTCACTTTCAGAACAGCAGCCCAGCGGTGCGGACCTCTGCAAGCCTTCATCTGGATCTTCCTCTTTCACAGCATCCAGTCATGTCCCCATGGATTGCAACAAAGTCCTTTTCGGCAGCCACCATCATTCTGCAACAGTGCGAAGCCAATCTGCAGGCTCTGTGAACTCTACTGCGAGAAGAAAAGGAGCCACCACAAAAAGAGTCTGGATCTGAAGATGGCAGCAAGGCTGGTAGCAAGGCTGGCAGCAAGGCTGGCAGGCAGACATGCAGGCAGGACAAGGCAAGGCAATCGATGTGTCTGGCAGCAGGTCTTTCCTCTGATGGCGGACCTGCTTCGAGCTGCTTCCGTTATATCCGCGGGGCTGACGCAATGCATCCCCCCCGCATGCGCAATTAACGCCAGGCATTCGCTAGGGCTTCTGCTCTGCATCCGCTTCATCCGCTCTGCAATCCGCTCTTTCCGTTCCGCATCCGACTTTGGCTGAGGTCCCCGAAGCCTTGCGGATGTGCCATCTGCTCCCATCACTTCCATCCGCTGGGCTTCCGTTCCGCATCCCGCTTTGGCATCCGCCTGCATACTCCCCGCGCCCTGTGTTATCCACTCCAGTTATGCAAATTTTTGCCCCTTTTGAGGCGCGGATAACAATGGATGGAACATTTTGCTCGTCCGTTGTGTCCTTTTTGCATCTGTTGGCCAGTGTGACATGGGCTTAAGCTGCTTGCTTCAACTTACACTTGATATAGTAGGCAGATAAATAGAAAACTGTAATTTTTGTAACTGTAATTATTGTCTATTTGAAGTTTTTTTGCATCTCCTGCCAGATTTCATGTTGGATTATTTACAACAGATTACTTAATGGAAGTTTGCTCTTCTGAATTTGAGTCTTCTTTCAACTTGCTGGGAAAGAAGCTATAAGAGTAGACTTCCAAAGATGTGAAAACACTGATAAGATTTATTGTAGAAAAGTTGATAAAGTCATGTCAAAAGAATTCTGTTGACTGTAGTGTACTAAATGTGAAGCCTGTTCATAGCAAATGCAAGATTCAAATTTTTACACTTCTTTGTTCTGCCCACACAATGTAACTAACTAGAAACTACTCTTCTTTGGTTGGATAGACAGTTTTTAACTTGTCTTTTGTTTTAATAGTTTAGTGAGCATTTGAGAACTGGTTCTCACAGAAATTCTTTCTGGCTTCATTTTAAACAAAATACAGTAAAGTAAAGTTATTTTATGAGTATGAAAAATATGCTGATATGCTGCTTAGACCGGACATAGCAGAAAGCTCTTTGGAATTTGTGTTGTTCATTGGAAGCCTCTCCTGGTTCACTGCCTTTGAGACATCAGTCCATAAATCTGTTCTGATCCAGTCTTCATCAAACTTAATGAAACATAAAGCTATTTTAAAAGCAAAACCTGTTTTAATGCAATGCTGGGAATTACTTGCATTCTCAGCCAGAACTAAGCATAAACAGTTCCCCCCAGATAAGAGCATGCCTTTCAGTGCTGTAGAATGCTGCCAAAAACAGAAGTCCAATTAATTATAACATAAACCAACCAAAGTCCCAGAAAAAAATGACCAAAATACACAGGGCTTCAAGAAGGACTCATAATCTATTGAACTGCTTTGCTTCCTGCAAAGCTTTCATCACTGAATCTGACTTTTATCTCTCACCATCTTCCTTAATCTAAAGAGGGAGAACGTGTCCTTCTCTAGTGTCTTGGGTTCAGATTTTATGAACTTCCTTAACTCTATTATCTGTGTCTATTTGCGGACTCTTTGTCACATTCAGATATATAGGACAATAATCATTGAAATATTGGTGAGACATTATTCTATTATGCAGCCCTGCCAACTTTCATGGTTCTGCCGTGAGTCTCACGATTTTTTGGCATGTCTCACGGTCTCACGACAAGGCTCCTCAATCGCACGCCAAATTTAAAACACGCTTTTTTTTTTCAAATTTGGGGGTCTTATGCGCTTATACGTGCATAAATCCGATTCTCACACAAACGACATGACACCACTTCTCAGATCACGCAATATCAATATTACCATACAGTCATATATACATACAGCACATTTCTTTTCACTCTGGGCGCCTCCATTTTGCTTTTTCTACCNTTTTTTATAGAATCTCCAGATTTTTTTTCATGGGTCTCCAGATTTTCCTTTATCAGGGGTTGGCAGGTCTGTATTATGCCAGGATTCATTTATGAAAACTATGCATAGTCCATGCAAAATTACACTTTGCTCTGGTAATAGAGAATAAATCTTTCAGATGATTTTGATCTATGAATAGATACAACTGATAGAATGTTTAGCATTTTTTTCCAGAAAAATCAACAATTTAAGAACAACATAGGAATAGTCATATTGAGTAATATTAATGTTCTTTCTCAACAAATGACAGGTTTCTGAATACACTGGCATGGTATGCTGATTGTATCAAATCTGACAAGATGAACACAATAAATACCCGTGTTTCAATAGTATCTGTCACACAGAAAATGATTTTGCAAAATAAATAAACCTTATGTTTTTATTGGGTAAAGTTTACCCAGCAGAAGCTCTCTCTCTCTCTCTCTCGCTCTCTCTCTCTCCCTCTCCCTCTCTCTCTCCCTCTCCCTCCCTCCCTCCCCCCTCTCTTTGCAGGCTTCTAGGTTCCATGTTTAACCAGAATATTAAAAGTTAATTATTCAGGAATTTTCATCAAATTCTGAAAATTTCTATCCAATTCTGATTTTAAGAAAGTTTAAAGTAAAAAAATATTTATATTAAATATTATTTAATACCTATTTTTCTACTTTGAAAATGAAGAACAGAACAGAATTATGTATGGAATATGTTAAAATAACATGGAATAGAAATAGAATAAATCCTTTGAAAATACAAAGTATATTAAATGTAATTAAACTATATCTGTCCCATAAAGCGGGGGTCAGGTGGCTAATAGAAAATGATGAAGCACCAATTTTTCTACAAATACTAGCGCTTGGATGTACAAGCATAAATAGCCAGAGAAAACCCTCTGCCAAATCAGATGATGCAGCTACTTTGATGCTTCAAGGGGAAATGTTTCACTCATCTTATAATGGTTTGGAAAGCATCCTATACAAATGCTTTTCATATATCTAGTAAATAAATCTGGCCAGAAATATGGGCTGCCCAATACAAAGGACCAGATATACTGGCAATTTAATATTATGTTAAGTCTCACAATAGGACAGACTTCATGCTGTAGGGAAACAGCGTTATAGCACAGGGCAAGCCATGTAGCAATAGCAATAGACTATATACTGCTTTACAGTGCTCTACAGCTCTCTCTAAGCGGTTTACAGAGTCAGCATATTTCCCCCAACAATTTTTGTCCTCATTTTATCCACCTTGGAATAATGGAAGGCTGAGTCAACCTTGAGCCTGGTGGGATTTCAGCTGCCAAATTGCAAGCAGGCAGCAGGCAGCAGAAGTAACCTGCAGTACTGCACTCTAACCACTGCACCACCAAGTCTCATAGTTCAATGAGAATCGTAAGAGTTGGCTTCCAGAATGATAGAAAATTGAAATGGCATTACATAAACAACTAACTGCAAACTTCTTCATATCAAGTCTTTTTACCAGTTTTGGAAGACTGTGAGGAAAATAATTGGAAAAACTATTCCCAAATATACAGTAATATATGTTTTCAAAATTGAGAGTAATTCAATGGTTGGAAGCCCATCTCATTCATCTCAATAAATCTTGCTAAAGAGAACTCTGAAAATCAGGCTTGGAGGAAAAAAACCACTTTCAGTTTAAGGCAGCTGCCCAAGAGCCTGACAATGGCTGACATCCATCACCTGACTGCCAATCTCTATTTCTCAGCCACTGTAGTCTACAATGGCTGTTTAATAGCATTTAATAGCCAGCCAGTCCTCAGAACAATGGATATTTACTAGATAATCCACATATACTGACACTAATACAGGAAATGCAGATAAAACCATCTTGCCTTTGTCCTTCTTCAGAGGTGATTTCAGAGCAAGTTTCCAGATGCTGCGTATACAAATCCTCTCCAATCCAGATTTTGAGCAAGTGTGATCCATCTGGCAGGTGAATTATATTAGAATAATTCCTTTCTTGTTAAGAGCAGAAACTCTGTTCAGAATATAAATTTTCAGAGTAGTAACAATTTCAGTGCAACAGAGCTTTAAAGTGTGTTTCCCACTTAAAAATCAAAGGATTCACCTGCTTGATGGAATTGTTAGTAGTGACAAATCCACCATACCACAGTCCATAAAGGCTCACAACTACTTCAGAAACTAATGCAGTATCCTATTTGTTTTTGGAGGTCCACAGCCAGAGACAGCAGGAGAACCAACAATGTTGTTTTCCAGTGGCAAGTAATTTCTCATTTTATCATTGAAACTGTTTTTGTATGATAGGTCATTAGTGGGAATGACCAAAAAGTATTATAATTAGTAATAATTCATGCACATATCATTATTTCTTCATTAATAATTATCTTTCATATGTATTAAATTAAATCACATGTGTGTGTGCATGTTTGTGTGTATGGATATAGATATATATAGAGATAGATAGATGATGATAGATAGATAGATAGATAGATAGATAGATAGATAGATAGATAGATAGATAATCTTTGTTTAATCTTTGTTTAAGCACATAAATGGAGTGGTGTGGTGGTCTTGAAGTGGAGCTCTCATCTCACAATCAGGGGGCTGTGAGCTTGATCCTAGGTAGAGGCAGATATTTCTCTCTCTGGGCACACTGAGGATATATCTATTGAACAAAAATTCTGCATTGGTGACAGGAAGGGCATCCAGCCATTAAAACTCTCTGCTAGCTCCGTTCAGTTGCCCAGACTCCACCCCACAAGGGATTATCAATGAAGATGATTTAAGCACATAAATATAGCTCATACTATTAACAAAGATATATTCAACAGTCCGGAAAGAATATATTCAGAAATACCAGATTAGGTTCCATCAAATCTATCAGAAATAAATTCATAGCTGGTATAAGGAACACAAAATGTACAGTTGTAAATTGGGGATGAATGTCATTAAGAGGGTTATAATTCTACTTTGAATACCTGCTTTTTTATATAAGTTCAATTTGATGAAAGAGAATTTGCTTTTGAAAATTCTTTCAAAAGAGAAATGAATTTCAATGAAATGGGTGGGTAGGAGCATTCTTGTCCTTATTTAGTGATGAGGTGCTTGCTTGTCCCATCTTTCATCATACAGACATCTCTCCAGCAATTTGTAGCTTACATGGCTCTACAACTCTCCATCATATTTGATGGGAGGACATCACAACATGTTGGAACAACTCCTCCAATGGAGCTTTGTCCAATTGAATAATGGAAAAGCAATTTAACCTATCTCCAGAAAAATAATGAGCTGAAAAAAGACACGAAGAAAGTCTAAAATAATTCATGAGAATAAGGCAAAATAAAGATTGCATTGAGATATTGTAAGGCGGATATTAAGCCCCTGTCACACTGCACCAACGGATGGAAAGAGGATGTAAAACGGAGAAAAACACTTGCCATCCGTTGCGTTAACGCGATGCCCTTCCATTCTGTACTCAACTGCCTCCGTTTTGCTTCCTCTCTATCCGTTCAGCATCCATCTATTGACTTTCATCGCTCAGAAGGTTTTGAGCTGCTCAAAACTTTTGAGCGCGAAATGTATCCAATGCATCTGTTCTGCATCCTCTAGGCATACGGGGGACATCCGTTCTGCATCACATTACGCATCTGCTATATCTGCTAGGCATCCGCCTGCACATCCGCGCAACTCAAATCCGTTCCATGTAAAATGACTCAGGGAGGAAGCGAACGGACGCGCAGCGTGTTAGTAGCGTGGACGGAGAAAAGGATGAAACGGATGCAAATTGCACTGCATCATCCCTACGCATCCGCTCTGCATCCGCTCCGCATCCTCTACGCATCCTCTAACGCTCCTCTACGCATCCGCTCTGCATCTGCTCTGCATCCTCTATGCATCCGCTCTGCATCCGCTCTACATCCGCTTTCCATCCGCCCTGCGGCTCCCCCCGTCCGTTCCTTTCGTGTTATCCGCTCTGGTTATGCAAATTTTTTGCCCCTTTTGAGAGCGGATAACAACGGATGGAAATCATTTTTCTTGTCCGCTGTGTCCTTTTTACAAACGTTTTGCATCCGTTGGGCAGTGTGACAGGGCCTTTAGCAACACATTGAACACAGTAATATTTTGGCTAATGTATAAATGGCCAAGGGCCACATTCCCCAAAGAAGTAGGTGAGGCCAAAAAAGCTTTAAATTTGATTTGATGAACTTTGTACTGAGTCGTTACTCTGTGACATTAAAATCCAACTTTTGTAACATTTAAACCATTGAGCTTTTTGGTTATTGATATTACAGTCCCAGACCATTGTACCTCTGATTTTATGGGAAGGAAAAAGCATTTGAGGCACTTGAAGCTAGAAGAAAGCTGTTGATGAAACATGAATGTTTGTCATAAAGCAGTTGAAATTGGAATTTTATAGTTATAAAACAAGGTAAGACAATATTTCAGGTGCCAGAAGCTTCAACAGGCATTTTATGGGTAAGCAGGGCTACTGTGGCAACACATGCAAAATAGGCAGTAGTATTGTATTTGTAGAGAGAGCTATGATTTTATTTTCTTGATTAAGTATATTCTGCTGCATTAAGTATATTCTCTGTGTGCATTTCCTTCTTTCAATGGAAATATTTCATTGCCTATTTTTGTTTATCCATGAGACCAATATTCAGTCTATATGTGGAAAAAAGTTCAGAGTCATCAAAAAGAACGGCCATATGCAGCTCTGTGATCATAGGATAACTACTTCTATCCTAATTTTTCCTCTATAAATTTCATATCTGCATTAGGATTTGGCAGGCAGCATGGTGCCTAAAGAGAGCAGTGGCTTCTTATTACCCAAAAATGTTCTTGCACATTACTGGGAGACCCCTTTTGGAGATAGATATTAGACTTCTTCTGGTTTTTAATTTAGTAGATCTTTCCTCATCCATCTAGTGCTCTTGTATTCTGAATATCTGTAGCTCTGCAAGCACAACATGTAGTATATTCAATTCTTCAATGCTTACATATTGACATAGAAAGCCTCCAAATTGGGTCATTATTATGATTTTATATGTTTCTTTTACAATTGCGGTAAAAAGAGGCTTCTTAAAATATTTGTGAAGTAACTGTTCAATAGTGTGCTATTAAGCATCATTATTTCTTGCCATGCTCTGTTGAGAATGGATTGAACCTACTCAATATTAACTAAAGAACCGAATAATAAAAGATAATTACAGAAGTTGTGACTATATACAGTAACAGTGGCCTATGGCATGAAGGGATGCTCTTTGGTAGAGAAAAGCTTCTACAATTCATTTAATGGATCTTAGTTAAATTACACTTATTCAGTAAATTGTGCTTATATATAAAAAGTGAGAGTACAGGAAAAATAATGAGGACTCAAATTCTCCTTTCAATTAAAAGTGACACATGCATTATCCCAAGTGGGAGGAAAACAAAAGGAAAAAACAAAAAGGTTATTGCATAGCTACATGCAATATGAAAGAACAATGGATGTATAGAAAATGCATGTCATGTGATCAAATAGAAAATTATTTGATGGTGCATTTAATGTGATAGTTAATTCATAAAGAAGCCAGTTAATCAATTCATAAAGAAGCCAGCCTGGAACTAATTTATGGTGAGCTGTAATTAATCCTTTAACAGGGTAATTTGCATTCTCACCAAGAATATCTGAAGTACTGATTGGACTGATGTTTTGCAGGCAAGAAGAAAAGCTAAGCCTTTCTGAGAACAGTTCAATCTATACTAAATTACTGAGCTGCTCAGGCTAGGAGCCAGTCTAGTATTAATAGCTTAATAGGATCGCCTGCAGCCCAAATGGCCCTTCAGCTATTTGAGTTTAGCTGAGTTAGTAGCTGCAGTACCATCTAGGTCTATTAAGAGTGATAGTACTGTGGGATAATAGACAGCAAGAAAACAAGATCCATCTGGTAAGTTATCAGACAGCACTGTCATTCCCTGAAGAAAGTTGGTGATTCAAAATAATTTTCATGATTCATGTCCATCATGTTGACAGTGCTGAAAACCCTGTGACTGATTAAAGGGAATCTACCAAATTAAACATATCCCACCTTAAGATCCTCCATTCCTTGAAAGAGGTATGCAATAAATAATAATAATAATTCACATTGTTATCATTACCTTGCTTTCTCATGCATATCCACACATACCATTCAGCTTAGCTGAAAGACAGAAAGCAACATTCCCTTGCGAAACATCCAGCAGGGCCAACATGGTGAAAGAGAGTTGCATTAATTGCATTAATTAATGGTAGCTAAGAATCAGAAGGAACCCAGTAGCCCCTTTTCAGTGTATAAACAGATGCATTGATGAACTGCACTGTAGTTCATGAAAGCTTTTGTCTATTAATAATCTTTGTGCAGCTGAAAAGATACCATTAAACTCCTGACTTTTCAGTTGGGGTGGGTTTCCCGAACTATCAGCCAGCACCTGCTTGAATTATGCAATCTCAGCTGGAACAGAGATGCAATTGGAAGAACTGATGTTTGAGGTCTTTTACTTTTCATGCTCCCTTTCAACCTCTTTTGGTATGCACCATGTCTTTTAAACTGGCAGATAGTCCTTGGTTTCAGGCTAAAAGAGAATTTCTCAACCTGGCACCTTTTAATATGTGTGAACTTTAATTCTTAGAATCTGCCAGCCAGCCAGGTTAAGAAACACTAAAATAAGATAAAAGAACTTTGTAAGATAAATAGTGGAATTTAAAATGGATTGAGTCCAATGATACATGAAATAGGTTGAGTCCAAAGTTTATTCATTTTCAGAACTGGGAAAACAAAGGTATTAGAAGAGAAGGAAGGAAGAATAATGGGAGAAGAATTATCTTTCTTTTTTAAATTTCTTGGCTACCAAAAAAAAGTTGGACAGTAAGAGATCATTATCTCTGTATCCTTATGCCATACTAGGAATAGAAACAACCTCCTTCATTTGGGGAAAATCTCTGTTTTTATAGAATATTATCTTCTCTCATTAGATTTTCAAAGTTTTTTCTTTGAAGTTTATAGTCACTGCTGCTCCCCTTTATTTTTTTCCAGGGGCTTCCAAGGAGGTATTTTTAAAAAATCAAGATAGCTGTCAGGATAGTTCAGTCCCTTTTTTAATATATCCAGCCCCTGGATTATGCAACATAGATTTTAAGCTGCTAGAATGTTTCCTGCGGCTACAGTAATTTGGATGTTGGAGGACTTGGTCCAAATGCACTATTTTATGTGTTATAATACTTAAATTAATTTATCCACAAATCCATTATTTTGATTATGTGCCACTGAGTCATTGTTTCCTAATATGATTCGATTGCTTATTGTACCTTATGACTATTATTAAAGGCCCTGTCACACTGCCCAACGGACGCAAAATGGACACAACGGACAAGCAAAATGTTCCATCCATTGTTATCCGCTCTCAAAAGGGGCAAAAATTTGCATAA
>BHFT01023980.1:0-21981 GCA_004320025.1 Laticauda laticaudata | reverse complement strand
TTGTGTGCTCTTGTGTTGTTATGGTTGAAACTGAAGTATTCATTGACAGGTAGGACATTGCAATATATAATTTTATAGACTATACTTAGATCGGACCGAAGGCTGCACAGTTCTAGGTTTTCTAGGTCTAAAATTTCAAGTCTGGTGGCATAAGGTATTCTGCAACAAGTAGAGGAGTGGAAAACATTTCATTACCCAAACTAGGTAACTTCATCAGTTCTAGTCACAACTTACTTATTCCTTACTGGCTGATGGTGTTACCTAGTTTGGGCAATGAAACATCTGCCAGAAAACTAGCAAGCTCGGAGAGCACCAAGGACTCTTCAAACAATATTTTGTTATATAGAAAATTCTGATCTTCAGCTCTTGGCAAGTGTGCTTTGACAACCCCTTCAAGATTGTAACAATCTTGGCTAGGTTCTGAATCCTCACTCCCTAATTTCCAGTTTCCTAGTGACCTTCCCTGTCTCAATCCTTTTCTTTCTGTCTTCCAAATACGATGGACTCTTTTTTCCCATCATCCTGAGTCATCAGGCACAAAGTCCATTGCTGGCTGGCTATTCTGGCAATCAAAATCCAACACATGGGGGCATCAGGTTGGATGTTTGCTTTGCTGGCAGAAACTTAAAAAGCACAAAAGCACCATTTGTGCCATGTGAGGCTTACATGCTTTCACCCAAGAGTCCTTATTTAATTCTTATATTTTTTCTAATTTTCCAATATTGTCTCCTACCCTTTCAAAGCAATACATTTATTCAGAGGGGAAAAACAGCAGCACCTTTATTTCCTTATTTAAAAAAAAAAAGCCTAAGAAAAGTTTTAATTTAAAAATCCAATTTAATTTGACCACCTGGTGCCAAATTCACTGATACCGATTGTTTGACAAGAAGTGATCCATTGGTTCAAAAAGGTTTTAAGTAGGATTCCAGACACAGACTTCCTTGGGTCCAGCTGTTTGCCATCCTTAAGCCTTGGACCACAGCTTCCACCATCCACAGCCACAACAGCCAATGATGCCACCAGGCCAGGAGAGATGGACAAGGGAATCAGTTTTTAGGGTGCACCCTTAAGGTAAGTCCAGAAGTCAGCTGAATTTCCCTTTGGGTAATTGAGTGAGTTTGGATCATTGAATTTGATCCTCACTGATATCAGCAACATTGGGTGTGTGTGTGTGAGAGAGAGAGAGAGAGAAAGAAAGAGAGAGAGAGAGAAAGAGAGAGCGAACACAGAGACACAGAGGACAGACAGACACAGAGAGAGAACAGAGAGAGAGAAAACAGAGAGAGAGAGAGAGAGAGCAAAGGGGGAGGGAGAGAGAGACAGACACAGACAGAGAGAGAGAGGCCTTAGGACTGCTGAGCAGGAAGGTGCAAGTGAAACTGGAAAATATTCATGTTCACAGTGATTTATATCCAGAGTCAAATATGCATTACTTTCAAGAAGTAGGTGCTTATGATAATAAACACCACTTACTTTTAATCCAACCATGTGGTCAGGTTGCCTTCTGAGGACCTGGATAGGATTTGAGCCCTGCTTCGGGTGAAATGTTTGGCAGGCATGGTGATCTTAAAATAAGTTTCATATATGTTTATTGGCCTGGTTTGCACTTTAGGCTGATTAATCATGAATTACCTACAGTGACTGAACTAAGCCAAGAGCCAACAGTCAAGCTATAAGGTGGCTTTCCTGTCTTTTCTGAGTCTCTGGAGCAAATCTGATGTGGCTGCCTAAATGGACACCAGAATGAAGCCTGCTCAGCTGCTGTTCTTGATCCAAAGTAATTCCAACTCAGTTCACTGAACTGGGAAACGTCTAAGGAAATTATATCAGTTGTGCAACTGGTTTGTAATTTGAAAGTTAAATGGAAGATTGGGAAAAGCAAGATCCTCCTCCTTTCCAGCTATAAATCCCCTAAACAGTATATAATTAACCAGTCTGAATGTATAGGTATTGATATTATTATCTGCTATGGGCTCTGAGAATTTTACAATTGATTATTTTTGATTCACATTGAAATAATTGTAACATCCAGGCCTAGCATTAACCTGGATATGATTTATAGACTGAACCGCAATTGTATTGGCTTTATATGTTTTGATGTTGTAGTTGTTTTAATCTGGACAACCTGTTTTTGTGGGTTTTATACTCTTTTCTGTGGATTTGTAAGCCACCAGAGTCTTTCAGAATGGACAGCCATATTAAATTGACTAATTAAATTTTAAAGAGCATGTGACAGCATTTTTTCTCTCATTTGTGTACTTATTACTACTACGATTATTGTCAGAGGACAGAACATCCAGGTTACCTAATATTGTCCAGCAGGCAACTCAGAAGAAAAGGGGAAGGAAGGAAGGAAGGAAGGAAGGAAGGAAGGAAGGAAGGAAGGAAGGAAGGAAGGAAGGAAGGAAGGAAGGAAGGAAGGAAGGAAGGAAGGAAGGAAGGAAGGAAGGAAGGACTTCAAGTAGCACTCGTCTGAACATAACTTCACTTATTAAGGTAAATCCATTTACTTTTCTTGGCAATAAAAAAGGATTGTTTACTCTTGTCCTCTTCCCATGATACCTTTTGACCTTCCAACCCAGGGAGAGGAAAAAAGCACATGAACTTAATTGTGTTAAAAGGGTTGTTGTTTCCTCTTCATATCCTGGAGACGGCTGGAACAGATAAACCAAATCATATAGCTATCCTGCAGCCACAATCTTGAAATAAACTTCCAAATCTGAAAGAATGGAAGAGTGGGCTGGGAAAGCAATGCCATCAAGCAAAACCTTGGTGAGGTGGGGAATAGTTCAGAGCAGCGTTTCTCAACCTTGGCAACTTTAAGATGTGTGGACTTCCATTCCCAGAATTCAGCATACTGGCAAGGGAATTCTGGGAATGGAAGTCCACACACCTGAAAGTTGCCAAAGTTGAGAAAAACCACTGGTTTTAAGGTCCCAAACTCTATAGGGAATGTAGCAAGAGAAAGTACAAAATTAAAAGGGAAGCTGTTTATAAAATAAACCTTGGAAAAGCATGCTAGCCAGGAAATTCTGGGAGCTGAAGTCTACACATTTAAAAAAAAACCCTCTTGCAATTATTTAAATCATGTATTTTATTTCATAGGGGACATAACTCTCCATTGCATCGTACGATGAATTACATGGGCAGCTGTGTTTCATGCAGCTGTGTTTGCAGAACATGCTGAATTGGATTGGATAAAGACTTAACCACCAGTTGCCTAATCTACTAAACTTGGTTAACTTTAATCTTGGTTCTTTTTTTTTCCTTTTGATTTAAGCATATTGCACAAAGGCCATTTGTTTAATTTAGGTTGTGCAAATCCAGAAAACGGTTAATGCGGTAAACATACAAAAGCTGTTGTACTAAGAGAGTAATAAGCTGAACACTGAGTTTTAAACTACTGTTAGTTGCACATGTCATAGATAAGTCAGCGTCATCCAGGGCTGGATTTTTGCACTGTACATACAAGATGGAAATAAATGGAGGTATAGACAAGTACTCCTTGGCTTCCAATATTTCATTCAGTGACCTTTCAAAGTTACAGTGGCACTGAAAACAGTGACTTATGACCATGCTTCAAACTTATGACTATTGTGGTATTCCCATGGACACATGGCATACACGGCTTGGCAACTGACTCATATTAATGATGGTTGCAGAATCCCAGGGTAGTGGGATCACCTTTTGATAAGCAAAGTCAATAGGAAGACAGATTCACTTAACAACAGGTCACTAACAACAACTGCAGAGATTCACTTAACAAGTGTGGCAAGAAAGGTCGTAAAAGGGGCAAGATTCACTTAATCAATGTCTCACTCAAGAACAGAAATTTTGGACTCGCTTGTGTTCGTAAGTTGAGGACTACCTGTATTGGGAATGTATCTAGATTACATTTATAAGGTATTTTGGAAAGTAGCTAATATTGAACCAAAGCATTATTTTTTATTAAAAACCCACAACATTTTTTTTCCAGAAAACTATGTTCTGGAAAGGCACCGAAAGCAATGTTGGGGTTCCCTCCCTTCCCCCAACCCCCTTGAGGAAATAATTCTTTGAAACGGTATTTGAGAAATGGGAATCTTGAGTAAGTGAGCAGAGCTGTCAAGGCTACAAGCCACTGGATTATTCAGAAGCGGCTCCAGGCCTGCCATCCATTGTGTATTTAACACTATTTGCTCCGAAGCAGCTGAGGTTGTAATCTCAGCTGCCTGACAAGAATTTGTGTAATAAAACATAGGCTTAGGAATATATATCAGTTACATTCAGACTTTTATTTAATTTTTGGTCTTTGCATACACTGAAACATGTATAGGAAGTTAGCACCCACCCCTCTCCTAGAAAATTGAAATATCCTAGGAAATATTAAAAAGGCAGAATATTTCCCCTAAAAAGAATAGAAACTAAGAAGTAGAAACTCACCCCCACCTTTGTTAATGGGTGGGCCATTAAAGCCTGGGACAGAATACTTTACATAACAAAGATCTCCTTGTAAAGCTATAGCAATTGCCCAAAGCCCTTTTCAATGCATCATCATCCGGCAAGGCTCAACCAAGCCTGGAACTCAGGACAACCTACAGAGTTGCCCCTGCATGGCCTCATGGGAGTCTGACAACCAATCAGAACACAAGCCCCAATTCAAATTCCAACCCAGGCACTCTCAGCACCTCAGCCCTTTTTTCTTGATCTCTTCCTTCCTTCTCTTTTCTTTCTTGACCTCCTCTTCTCACCTTGAAGTCCTTTTCACTTTGGGACTTCGAGCCATGTGGTCCTGCTGTCCACCATTAAACCATCTTTTCAAATAGCCTCCATGTTTCCAGGGTCTTTTTCCCCACTTGGAACTGAACCCAGAAGGATTTTTCTTCCAACACATGCTTGGGGAATACCTTAAAATAACATTATGGCTGTTGTCTGGTCTATTAAGGTTTCACTCATATTCAATAAGAAATACTGTCAGAACCTGGTGATATGTGAAACTACAGGGTACAGTGTGTCCCTTTGGAAAAATATATTGACTGGAAAGAGCACATAGGACATTATAGGTAGTCCTTGACTTATGACTACAATAGAGCTCAAAATTTATGTTACTAAGCGAGGCAGGTGTTAAATGCGGTTTGTGCTATTTTATGACCTTTCTTGGGAATCACTGCAATTGTTAAGTTATTATTTAAAAAGTAATGATACTTTTTTTGCAAAGTGAATTAACTGCATCATATGACTGTTACATATAGTATATATGACAAATACAAGCATGTTTAATTGTATCCTGTCCAGCTGAGTGATGAAACCACAGCTTTAAGTACGGTGTGGAAAGAGTACTGTACCATCTGTAATTATTTTAAGAGCTCCTTTGTTTATGTGTTTATTGGGGTTAGAGTTCCATTTATATTTCCGTTTCTCTAGGAGTTTAAAAGCAGCTTATATTTTTATCCTGACACCCAAACAACCCTGTGAGGTAGTCTTACTGAAAAGCGTGATAGGCCAAAGTTAGGAAGTTTGAACCACATCTTCCTGATTCTGAACTACTTTCTGGTGTTAACATGACTCTGTTGTGGTTGCTGTTTTAAACATGCTGTTGCTCTTTCGGATTATGTGCTACTAAGTTGGTGTCAATCCTTAGCAATCACATACACAGGTAGTTCCTAAGTCCCTAAGAGGTCTGTAGGGGGTGTGAATAAGTGCAACAACGTGCCTACCGTCCCTGTCCTTTTGTTTCTTTTATTTTTCTTATATGTATCCATGTATTCATAACTATGTTTTTACTTATACCTATTATCTTGTAAGCAATTGACAAACCAAATAAAATAAAAATAAGATAGTTCTTGTCTTACAACAGTTCATTTAGTGACCATTCAAAAGTAACAACAGAACTGAAAAAAAATGACTTATGTCTGGTTTTCATTCTTAGGACCATTGCCGCATCCCCAGGGTGATGTGATCAAAATTTGGATGCTTGCCAACTGATTTGTGTTTATGATGGTTGCAGTGTCCAAGGGTCATGTGAGCAGAAGCTGTGAGAGAGATCTTGGAGTCTTAGTGGATAACCAGCTAAATATGAGCCAACTTTGTGCAGCAGCCACCAAAAAAGCTAATGCAATCCTAAATTGTATTAACAGAGGGATACAATCAAGATCAAGGGAAGTACTAATACCACTCTATAAAGCCTTAGTAAGACCACACCTAGAATACAGCATCCAGTTTTGCTCACCACATCATAAAAAAAAATGTTGAGACTCTAGAAAAAGTACAGAGAAGAGCAACCAGGGTGATTAGGGAACTGGAGGCTAAAACATATGAAGAACAGTTACAGGAACTGGGCTTGGCAAGTATAGTGAAAAGAAGGACCAGGGGAGACATGATAGCGGTCTTCCAATATTTGAGGGGCTGCCACAGAGAGGAAGGGGGTCACGCTATTTTCTAAAGCACCTGTAGGCCAGGCAAGGAATAATGGATGGAAACTGAACAAGGAGAGATTCAAGCTGGAAATTAGGAGAAACTTTCTGACAGTGAGAACAATCAACCAATGGAACAGAAATTGCCCTTGAAAGTTGTGGAAGTGCCATCACTTGATACCTTCAAGAAGAGATTGGACTGCCATCTGTCAGAAATGATGTAGGGTCTCCCGCTTAGGCGGGGGGTTGGACTAGATGACCTACAAGGTCCCTTCCAACTCTGATTATCTGTTATCCCCTTTTGCAACTTTCTCACTGAACAACCATGTTACTAACTTAATAACTGCAATGATTCACTTAACAATTGTGGCAGGAAAGATGGTAAGATGAGACAAAAATAATTTAACAAATGTCTTGCTTAACAACAGAAATTTGGGGCTCAGTCATAGTCGTTAAGTGGAAGACTACTTATATTCCCCAGGAAAATTGGCCTCAGATCTAAATCCTTTGGATGATGTTGACTTTTTTTGTTTATGTTTCATCTTCGAGTAATTGAATTAAATCAAATCTATTTCCCATATCTGTTTACGTAAGTCCTTGTTTAACAACTGCCCTATTTAGTGACCATTCAAAATTACAATGGCTCTGAAAAAAGCAACTTGTGACGAGCCCTTGCACTTACAACTGTTGCAATGTCCCCACAATCACACGATTGACGTGTGGGCACTTCGCACCCGATGAACATTTATGACAGTCCAGGTATCCCGTGAACATGTGATCGCCATTTGCACCTTTCATAGCTACTCCTGACAATCAGAATCAGTGGAGAAGCTGGCAGCAAAATTGCAAGTCACAGTCACGTGTTGTCACATTTAATGACCATGGGTGAGTCACATAACAATCCTGGAAGAAGTGGGTTGGAAGTCCATGACATGTCTCACTTAAGAAGCATTTTGCGAAGTGACAGTTGCTAGTCCCAAGTGCAGTTGTTAAATGTAGAACATAGGACACAGTAGAATACAGTTGGAAGGATCCTTGGAGGTCTTCTAGTCCAATCCCCTGCTTCAGCAGGAGATCCTATCATTTCAGACAAATGGTTGTCCAGTCTCCTTTTGAAATCCTCCAGTGACAGAACACCCACAACGACTGAAGACAAGCTTTTCCATTGCTTGATTGCTCTCACCATTAGGAAATTCCTCCTTAGTCCTAGGTTGCTTCTCTCCTTGGTTAGTTTTCAACCATTATATCTTGTC
Organism: Laticauda laticaudata; assembly: GCA_004320025.1. Taxonomy (NCBI): domain Eukaryota; kingdom Metazoa; phylum Chordata; class Lepidosauria; order Squamata; family Elapidae; genus Laticauda; species Laticauda laticaudata. Next base: position 14,336 of record BHFT01023980.1, on the reverse strand, counting down.
TTGCCTTTTTGTGCTTTGGAATATAGTGTGACCCCTTCATCTTTGTAGGATATTGCAACACTGCTATCATAACACCCTAGTCCTCCTTTTCATTAGAGTGGACCTATCCAAGCCCTATAACCATTCTTCATATCTTTTAGCCTCCAGCCCTAATCATTTTTGTTGCTTTTTGCTGAACTCTTTCCCAGAGCCTCAATTTATTTTTTTTTAATTACAGTGACCAGAACTGAATGCAATATTCCAAGTGTGGTCTTACTGTAGCATATCATAATTGTATGTGTCATAAATATATCATATCACAGATGTAGCATATCATAGTTCTTTGGTGTCATTTTTTAAAAAGAATTCATTCTGGGCCTACAAGTATTGAAAAAACTAATGGCTTTTCTTTCAGAAACCAATGTTATGAGAAGTGATAACAAGTGTAGTATGTACTACAATTTGCAGTAAATTATTAGTTTCAATAACAAATATGTCATGAGAAATCCTTATAGGCAAGCATTAGCAGCTGGCCAGGGAAAACTTCAAGGTTCAAAGTGATTGTCTGATGTCTTAGACATTTTTGTTTAAGATGCTTTTTGCACTTTCACATTCATTAGCTAGCAAGTCCACTTCCATAACAGTGGTGTGGACTTCTCCTTAAATCAGTGGCAAGAGAGTATCCAGTGCTTGTGCTCTTCACTGAAAGACTTACCCCTTGTCATTGCACAGAGAAGTCCCTGTGTGTGATACCTATTGTCTAATAGCCTGCTGTAAGGATGAGACATGTTGTGTTTGCTTAGTATGCCGTGTCATATGGCGGTGATATTCAGTACATGTTCCCTAAAGAGATTAATTAAATTGCCAGCTAATAAGTCATTATAAGCATAAGTGGCACACTAGGGTTGTCTTTATTACTTCCTTGATGAAGAGTCCCTCCCAAGTTATATCCCCCCCCAAAAAAATGCTTTCTCCAGAAATCTGGCATAGCTGAAGCAATTTGTATAACTGATCCAGATTTTAGTTCGAAATGCAGATGCTTATAATTTCTATAAAGCCAAGGCCTCTGCTGAGTTAATTTCATTTAGTGGGATCATTTGATTGATGTCAGACTCAGGCCTTTTTACACACCCACAAAAAAAAGTGCATTTTAAAACTCTGACGCAGAGATAAATCCAAAGCTACATGTGCATATTTTATCCTCAAAGTTCTGCTCAACCCTTCCTCCCTCCATTAATCTGGAATTGATGGCAAGGGGGAAACCTCGGCCTGCATTTCCCAGAGAGAAATATGTAACCAGGTCTTAATTTGGTTCCATCCAAAATGCAAGATGACTAGCAAGATTTTAAAATGAATTGACAACTTATTTATGTATGGAGCAGGTACAGAATGCATAGCTTTGAAGAGGATGCCAAACCACACATTTCTTCAACCGTAACTCTTGTTTCCCTGGGACTGATGAGGATTTGAGTTTCAGGTTTTCTGGAGGATCTCAAGTTTTCTTCTGCTGATTTAGAAAATCGTTGTGTGTTTATAATAGATTAAATTATTTTCCACAGTGTATCTTCAGCGAAATACTCGTGCTCATTACTAAAACAAAGATACTAATATTATAGTAGTGGTTAGTGAAAGATCTGTGCTTCTCCTTTCCTTTGACCAATTTTGAGCCAATAAAAATACAAAAAATAAGATTACACTTACCTGAGAATGAGGCCAGGGATCAATGTACAATAACAATCTGATTGATTGCACTGTAAATTGTTATTCCATGGATGTTCTGATTTTCACTGCATGTTTTAGTGTGTGATGGTGCCACTTCTGGCATTTGTTTCTTCCATCTGCTAAAACTGTACAGGCGTTGGCTCAGCCTACTGGCAAGCACAAACAAAACTGTTTTCCACAGGTGTGTAGAATATCAATGCAACACTGCAGCCTGCAGGTAATTCTAAAGATAACATATCATTTCTCTGTTTAAGAATAGGACCGTAAGATCTCTTTCCTACACCTGGGGAAAAGAGGGAAAGGATCTTGCTGCATAATTAAGGATGAATCAACTTTTTTTGGAAAATTTATTGTCGCATCAACCTTTGTGGATTGAAAGCATTTCACCAGATGTCCACCAAACCTTACCTGATGAAAAAAATGAAGATGCTCAAAATACAAATGGTTCATCTTTAAAAATCCCACAAAACCCTTTTTCCATCCTTCCCTTGGGCTTCATGGCAAAAGACTAACACAACTCTGTCTCTTGAAACTTAGATGAATAGATGAGTACAGAATAAATAATGAGTAACAGAAAAGTCAAAACATTTTGTTCCTTGTTAGAAAAGCTTTTAAAATAAATCTACACTGAAGCCATGTGGTACAGGCAGTGGAGGAATCATTAAACCTGTCGAAGAACACAAAGGGCATTCTGTCCACAGATGTCCAATTAACAAATACCTAAGCTCAATCTAGAGCAACACTTTTTGGAGCAAGTACTGAACAGAATTTCCAATTCCATTCAGATTTCCTTCCACAAATATCTTCAGGAAGGATGTAATATGTTCATGTTTGAAGTGACAGATTTTGCTGTATCTAAACCGTTCTGGGAATTCTTCATTTGTGTTGCACTTTCCAGGCCTAGTTCAAGATGTCCTAACCAGCTTTGCCCGAACCAGCCTTCAGGAATAACATTTTTTTCTCATAGGGCTCCACCATTCTTATAAATCTTTCCACAATCAGCAATTTGTATATTAATGATAGCACAAAAAGGAGGTGTGATGGTCTCAGCAGTTAAAGATGATGAGCTTGTTCAAGAACTGAGTGCCACGGAACGGGATGTGCTCCTGTTACTTGTCCCAGCTCCTGCCCATCTAGCAGCTCAAAAGTATGCAAATGCAAGTAAAGTAAATTAATAGGTACCACTTTGGTGGGAAGGCCACAGCATTCTGTGCACCTTTGGCGTATAGCCATGCTGGTCACGTGACCATGGAAATGCCTTCAGACAACGCCGACTCCCTTGGCTAGGAGAAACAGAGAGAAGTACTGACACTTGACAATTTTAAGATGTGTGGATGGCAAATCCCAAAATTCCCCAGCTAGCATGCTGGTTGAGGAGGACTCTGGGAGTTTCAAGTTGCCAAGTATGAAAAACACCAGGGGTGGAATTCAACCGGTGTTACTACCGGTTCAGTGACTATGTTTTGCGCGCGTATGTGCACATGTAAAAAACCTTAAGCTGTGCCACCCGGACAGCTGAAAAGCGCTGCGCGCAGTTGCGCAGCATCTGAAAAGCCTCTTTTTCCTGCTTTTTCAACCTCAGCTGAGCCACGCAAAGCAGCTGAGGTTGAAAAAGCAGGAAATAAAGGTCAGGTAACAGTCCAGGCGGGCAGGTGGGCTAAACAGCAGCAGACACAGAACCAATTCGGTGTCTGCTGCTCTTCAGAGCTACCGGCTCTATAGAGCCGGGCAGAACCAGTAGCATCCCCACCCCTGAAGAACACTGTCTTACAACATCTACAGTGGATTTTGCTCTTTATTTCCTCTCATTTGTATTCAGATAGTGGACTCTTGGGATTGTATATCAACAAGTCTTCAACTTTCAACAGTTCATTTAACGACTGTGTGAAGTTACAACGGCCCTAAAAAAAGTGACTTAAAACCGTTTTTCACACTTAAACCTCTTGCAACATCCCCATGTTTGTGTGATTTATGTTCAGATGCTTGACAACTGGTTCATATTTAGGATAGTTACAGAGTCCCGGGATCATGTGATTCCCTTTTGCAACCTTCTGATAACCAAAGTCTTTGGGGGAAGCCAGATTCACTTAGTAACCATGTTACCAACTTAACAACCGCAGGGATTCACTTAACAAATGTGCCAACGAAAGTCATAAAATGGTGTAAAACTCACTTAACAAATGTCTCAATTAGCAACATACATTTCAGGCTCAATTATGGTCATAAGGACTACAGTACCTCTATATTTTGTTGCATGGACCCATTTATTGTTCCAGCAAGCTTGTCCAGTTATACCACGAAGGGCTAGAACAAAACTTGCATATTTTCAGCAAGCAGAGCTGAGTGTTTAATTACTACCCCTTCCCATTCTCAAATCCTAGGCTGAAGGGCTGAGAGAAACCTGCAAGGTTCATATTGCAAGGAATATTTCAAGAGTGACAGGCTCCTGGTCTTGAAAACACTGGAAGCTCCATGGGCAGGGGTGAGGCATAAAAATAGCAGCAACTATGGGTCTCAGAAAGTTCACAGGACACTTTGAAAACAATATTTTTAACAGGGCTTAAAGGGAGGCACAATTTTAGGAAATCCAAACAAACCTTGTCGCCTCCTGACCTCCAGACAGCCTCCTCCATAACAATGAATGTGTCAGTGCTTTGTGGGTAGAACAAAGGCAACAAAAGCCAGTTGAAAAACTCTAACCTGTTTAGACTCCCATTTCAGCTACTTTTTAAATCCATAAATTATGGAAGTGACTCTGTGATATAAAATTTAATCAGCTTTGTTAAAAACCCGACACATCAACTGGCCTACATCCTTTGGCAAATCCCCTCAGAAATGAGCCGTTTGAAACTTACAGACCCATTTTTACCAAATTCTATATATTTGTATTTAATCAATTTATTTAGCCACTCATCTCATTTTCATAACTCTGGGTAGCCAACAATATGTTAAAAGCCATAGAGAAAACATGGTAAAATGATCTACGACACACGGAGTCTGATGAAAACAATATTTCATATTCAATGCTACATGTTGGGGTCACCAACCCCTCCCTCATCCGCGATGCCTTGGGAGAAGAGCCAGCTTTTTATGACGTTTCTAAAGACTAAGAGGGTGAGGGCCATTCAAATCTCAGAGGAAAGGTTGCTCTTCTTTCATGACTGGAACATAAAGCTCCTGTTATGTGCTTCTGCTTTCTGAGTGAATTGTTATTGTCATTGGCCTTTGATGTTTAATGGTCTGAACAATATTGTGGAAGACAATTAAATTAACTTCCTCCAAACAGCTGCACTGGAATTTATGAGAATATAGTTTATGGGTGTGTGGTGTATCCGATGTAACCCCAGATTGGAAAATGTCCCTCTGTTGTGTGTATGGGTAGTTGTGATACAATTTTTCCCCACCCTGGTGCCTTCCAAAAAGGCTGAACTGACCAGAAACACCAGTATCACCAAAGCTGAAAATGGAGGCCTTCTGCTCCATGAGATCATTTGAAGCTGTGTATCAGGAACTGCTAACCTATCTTAAGACATTAGTTAAGCATGTACATCTTCGTATTAATTCATTTCATTAATAATAGAGATCCCAAAATAACCTCCTAAAAAGGAGGAGTTGCTTGCTAGTCTGCTGCAGATCAACCTTGTTGTTCTTGTTCGGATTAATACATCTGTTGAGACTGGGGTTATTCTATCCTTTGTCGTGAAGCAGTCACTTGCTGCAGCAGAGGTTAAAAAAAAAACCTTGCCTGACCTTAAAGAAGACTTCCTATGTTTCCTACAGCATTAATGACAGTTTCCTTTTTTTTTTTCCACTAGAACAACAGTCAAAGGTTGAACTTTTTAAAACTATTTTTTGTGAATGGACAATAAATAAATTTGTTTTCATTTTGTTAGATGAGATGAAGTTGATAAGAATTTATTCTCTTTTTCCTTTTCTTTCCTTTCCTTTCTCCTCTTTCCCATCTCCTGTCTCTCCTCCCCTCTTCTCTTCCCCTTCCCCTTCTTCTCCTTCCTTCTTTCTAAGAAAGGGGTTGTACCAATGAGGACCACAGTAAACCCAATCCATCATCCTATCATAATGGCCAAAGTGGAGGGAGGGCTTGAAATATTAAATAAATGCCTTTATTTCTTGATAAATTTATTCATTTCGAGTTTGTTTGTGCATGGGGCAAAAATGAACTTAAGGCTGCAATATGATATTTCCAAAACAAAAGAAATCTTATGAAATATTACATTAGGAACCAATATAATTTTTTTTGCTAAAAAAAAGCCACAGTGTGTTTAAATCTCTTGCTCATATTTATATATGGAACCTTCGGCACATATTTTTCCAACTATAAATGGGATTACCCTTAAGAACCACTCAAAACTACAGTCTATCCAGAAATCAGCAGCACAAATTTTTCTTGGTAAGAAAAAATGTATGTAAGACCACCGCTTCCCAAGCTGAAGTGACTCCTGTAGACTTCCAAGTACAATTCAAGGAGCTGGTTAACTCCTACAAAGTCCTTCATGGCACAGGGGCAGATTATTGGTGGGGCTGCTTATCACCAATGATCTCTACTCAATCCAAGAGAGCCAGGAAGATGGGTGTGCTTTAAGTTATCCCTTTGACATAATGGCCAACTGATAGGGCCCAGGAGGTCTCTCTTTTGTCTGTTGCAGGGCCTGCTCTATAGATCGCTAGATCATCCCCAAGGTTTGGGTGGCCCTTTCATGGTCTTCTAAAAGGCCCCCAAATCCTGATTCTTCCCCCAGATTCTGGTCCATAGAGCAAGATTCACCCATTCAGATGACACATTTTGATGGATCATAAAAAAAGGTGAACCTTAATTATTCTGCTCATTTTTTTCATTTTGTTATTGTGTTACTCCTTTTGTTGATTCTGCGTCCCAAGTTTCATTTTTAATTTCTTTGATTCTTTTTTTCTGCTTCTATCCATTTGTCAGCTGTCCAGAATCACTTCAAGTTGGAGAAGAAGGGTGTGTGTATAGAAGACACACATGCATGCACATGCACATGCCAGAAGCCTGTGGGGGAGAAGAGAAAAATCAGCAAAGCATTTGCATTCCACGACTTTTAGAGAAACTTGAGCAAAAAAAAAGAGAGAGAGAGAGAGAGAAGGTGTTTTGCTCCCAGCAACATCTGCAAATACATTTATCCAGTGAGGCATGTGATGTCAGATTTCATTATGCACATGGAATATTTAGAAACTTGTAAAACTGTAAACAAGGAAGTGGTTGCCGAAACAAACTTTCGGAATTTTAAGAATAACTGGAACATTCATTCTGCTGAAATGTTATATCTAAAAAGGTGTCTTTAAAACATGTCGAGGTCTCAGTTTGCCAACACATGGCTGAGGGAATTAAATCATCATGGCGCTTCTCAATTATGTAGAACTAGGACCACGTCAATACATGTAACCCAATCTAAGATGGGGAAGGATCCACATGCCAGTGTCTGTCAATATTTGGATAACCAAATGCTTGGATATATTTCTGGAAGATGTTTGCTGTTATTTGATGACTATAAGAACCAGGGCTGCCACCCGGTGAGCAGACTGTGTGCTGCATAAGGGCACCAGATGAAGAGGTTGGGGCACCAGTTGCAAGGGTTTCTTTTTCTTTTTCTTTTTAATGAATTCAAAACCCATGTGTGGCATAGCTATTGAGAAAGAGAACACCTGAGAAAAGATAAAACATTTGGAATAATTTAAGGGGTGTGGGAGAGTGCTGTGCAGAATTCTGCACAAGGGCACATTGTACGTCAGCAACAACCAGGATCAAAACATAAAAAATAGTTTAAAGCAGCCAATCTTGGCAACTTTAAGATTTGAGGATCCCAGAATTCCCATGATTGACTAGTGAATTCTGGGAGTTGAAGTCCGCAAGCCTTAAAAGTTACTGAGGTTGGACACCCCTAACCTGAAGAACTCAGTCGAGAGCTGTTTTTGACAAGTGACCAATCAGACACCTCTGCAGGGCTCACGGATTAGGAGATGGGGCTATACTCCTATCTCATCCACAATCCCTCAGTCATAATCCTTGACTTATGACCGGTCACTTACAGACTATTCGACATTACATTGGATGCCCCCAAAACTACTTAAGACCCAATTTCAATGTTCTGACATCATACACCCCTGCCCCATGATTTACAGGGTGTAAATATGATCCAGTTGCGCTTGGCAACTGGACCACATTTATACCCTGTAAATTACGGTGACTGCAATTTCCAATGGTTTTGCTGTAAACCAGCAGTTTCCAGCAAAACCAGCTCCATAGCGAACAATAGGTTCGCTTAACGGTCACCCAATTTACTTTAAAATTGCAGTGTTCTCTTAAATTAGGTCGGGTCATAAGGTGACTCGTTTTACAACAGTCACAATTTGTGATTGTAAATGATGGGGCTCAATTACATTCTTATCTCAAGAACTCCTGTATCATGCTTACTAACTCAGAGATAACACTGAGCCCTTGTTGTGATATTCTTTCCAAGAGTGCCCCCCCTCCCACACAACCTTTGGGGCACCAGGGACTGGTTGCGTGGAGAGAGGTTTCTCCGTGGACCAGAGGGGATGTGGTTTTGGAGTGCTGACTGCATCCTGCGGACGGAGCTTTGCTTGTTTGCACGGGCCAGTTTCTGGCATGCTGGGGTCCGGGGCCGGTCCATGGTTGGGGAGTTGGGGTCCCCTATTTTACAACATTACATTGTGACATCCATTTCTTCTGTGAATACATCAGTTCAAAGTGCTAGCATCACCATGTCTTTTTAAAATATTCACACATATACATACAACTGAAAACTATTACAGGTATTCTTCTTTTACCAACTGCCTCATTTAGCAACTGTTCACACTTATGATGACAGTGATGAAAAAGTAATCTTGTGACCCGTCCTTGGATTTATGACCTTCATAAGCCTATAAAGCAAAGGATCACTAAAATAGTATCATAAACACAGAGCAGCTGTTTTGCTTAACAACCACATTGCCAGTCCCAACTGTGGCCACTAAATGAGGACTGTTTATATTTTCTTTTCAGATGAAAGATAAAAGCATGGTTGCCTCTATGGAAGGATGCAGTTTGTATTCATGGGAGAAATTAAGAGTATGCATAAATCTCACCTTGATTCCAAAGAGATTATAAATAAACTCTCGTACTGCAATTTTGAAATGTAAAGGATGATAGTGGAGAGAGAGATGGAGGGAGGAAGGGAGGTGAGGGAGGGAAAGGCAGACAAGATTCTCTCTGGCAGGTTTTCTCACAAGAATACATAGTGAAAATTCCCAACTTTTCTTGCTTAGCAACTAGCTAAATATCTGAGCTGATACAACTGATATGCACCAAGGTGATGCAAGACCACATGAAAGGTTTATTTATAACAGGGGTTACCAACCTTTTGGACCTCAGGGACCCTGGGAAAATCCTAATTCATAATTTTAAATCCCGCAGACCAGGGACCCTGGGAAAATCCAAAAAAAAGTCTGCAGGAAAATTTCCCACCCTGTTTTCCTACTGATCGGTCATCCTTTATTTGGGATTGCAGGATACCGTCTGAGCTCCATTCTCAGGGGGAGGGAGGGAGAGAGAGAGAGAGAGAAAAACTTTTGGCTTCATGCAAGGAAAGTGCAGAAGCAGCAGAAGCCTTTCTTTCTCTTCCCCCAAACTCCGCCAGAAATGAGTCTTTGAAGCCTCTTGGAGCAGGATGCCTTGCAGGCTCCCAAAGACTCATTTCTGGCAGAGTTTGGGGGAGAGAAAGAAAGACTTTGGCTGCTTTACTTGTGCAGCCAAAAGGAGAAGCAGAAAGAAGCAGAAAGAAGCAGCCTGGTGGCCAGGCAATGCACGTGAGGTGAGTGGGGCAAGTTCCCCGCATCACCCTTTCCCCCCCCCCTCACTACCTCATGTTGTTCGCAATNGCATCACCCTTTCCCCCCCCCCCTCACTACCTCATGTTGTTCGCAATGCAAGCGACACAAGCCTTGTGTTCCTGTGGCCCATGTGGGCGGCACAGCCTTGTGTTCCTACGCAGCCTGGATTAATTGCTTTGCGGGGTGCTTTGGGGGTGACATTTCTCTGCGGACCACCAAAATTTTCCTGTGGACCACCAGTAGTCCCCAGCCTACTGGTTGGTGACCACTGATCTATAACACAACACAGAAAGGTTATTTAATTTAATGTAAATATTTCATGGCTTGATACTAATATGTCCCTACTTGACGTCGCAAGCACTGAATGGAGGCATGTACAAATTAACCAATCTTTGGCATAGCTATGACTGTGCTGAGCTGCATCTAGCATGTGATAGAGAGGGGCTCTGAGTCCAGCCTTTCCTAGGTCCTAGCCTTCTTCCTTCAAGTAAAGTGGTGTTTCTGAGTTAGCCTGGTGGGTTTCTCACAGCACCAAAAAGTAAACAGCAAAATTCCTCAGGGGCTCCTCCTTGGGGTAATCTAAACCAGGGGTCTCCAACCTTTGCAACTTTAAGACTTGTGGACTTCAATTCCCAGAGTTCCTGAACTCTGAAAGTTGAAGTCCACAAATCTTAAAAAGTTGCCAAGGTTGGAGAACCCTGAGTCTAAACAGACTTTGCTTTTCCCTAGCTGAGCAAGTAGGCTGCCTTCCCAAAGAAATATTCCAGTTCCTCGTTCGCGAAAATGTTGGAAATTGCAGTGATTCCACCCAGCTGGCAAACGCAACAGTCAAGACAAAAACGATCATCTGGACTGCTCCTTCGATTCTATTATATAGCACTTCCTTTTGAAATCAAAAGGATCTCCTAAAGAGTGGATCCCAGACTGGGACTGCACGTAAGAAAACGACACGGAGGGGATTATACAGATTTGCAATACGCAAAGAGCGATCTCCTCCAAGCCACTCAGCCAGAAGCGTCCGGCAAGGTATCCGGTAAGAGTGAGAAATGAAAAGGAGATTGGAGAAAACACTTCCAAAAGATTGGATCCAAATCAATGCTAGTTAAAAAAAAGAAAACTGCCGTGACGAGGACATTCCAAACGAAAAGGAGAAATTATTATTTTAACTGGACGCGGGAATCCCGCAAAGCCGTCGTTTGTTTAATGACCGAACCACAGTTGGCTGCACGGAGGTTAAGTTCTCTAGCACAGGGGTCTCCAAACCTTGGCAGCTTTAAGACTTGTGGACTTCAACTCCCAGAATTCCCAGACTTCAACTCCCAGAAAAGCAAAGCTGGCGGAGGAATTCTGGGAGTTGAAGTCCACAAGTCTGAAAGTTGTCAAGGTTGAAGATCCCTGCGATTCTAGCGCAGCCTACGAGCCACAACCTGGGCCGGGAGGGGGGGGGGAAGCACAGCGCAAGCCCGAACTAAACAAGCCACCTTGTGGCTTCAGACGACAGGTGAACTTTGCCCTTTGGGTGTCCCAAAGGTGCTTTTTTTTCCAAGCAACTGGGCTTTCTGTTTTTTCTTTGAAGAGGTTTCGATTCTCATCCAAGAAGCTTCTTCAACTCAGAGCTGAAGAAGCTTCTTGGAGGAGAAGTGAAACGTCTTCAAAGAAAAAAAAAAAACCAAAGTAAGTCCAGTTGCCTCTTGACAAAAGCACCTTTGACGCTGGATGACTTGAGAATCTCCGTAGACATTCCCCTTTTGGGCCGAGTTTGCTCATTTCAGTTCAAATCTCGGGGAACTTCCCGATTCTCTCGAGAAACCCATTGCCAGAAAATTCGAGGGGTTCTCTAAGGAGGAGAAGAGGGCGGGGAGAGTTACCCCCTCGCCTCTTGTTTTCAGTATCCTTCAAATCAACTTGCCGGTTGAAATCGCCCTGGATCTTAATTCCCTTTGGAAAGCCCCGATCCGGATTCTGTGGCGCATTTAAACCGATTTTTAGCATCCGAGAGAAGCCGAAAAACATCCGTTCTTTGCTTCCCTGGTCAGGCAAGTAACAGGGCCCCATCACCCCCAGTTTGGCAGTGACCGTTAGATCGTAAAATCTGTCATTTTTGTGACACCTTTCCTACGACGCGAGCAAATATTTGAGAAAGCTGGCGCATTTTCCCCTAGGGGGTCCCAAGAGGGGCTTTTTCCAGGAGGCAACTCGACTTTCTTGGTTTTGTTTTGTTTTTTTCCTTTTGAAGACGTTTTGCTTCTCCTCCAGGAAGTTTCTTCAGCTCTGACAGGATGGTGGGAAGCTGAAGAAGCTTCTTGGAGGAGAAGTGAAATGTCTTCAAAAGGAAAAAAACAACAACAAGAAAGTCCAGTTGCCTCCTGAAAAAAAGCACCTGTGGGACAACTTGGATGACTGACTGACAATCTCCACAGATTTTCCCCTAGGGTTGACGCCCACCCAGTCTTTCACCCCCACGCGAGAGCGTCGTGGGTCTTCCCCCCCCTCCCCCCCCCAAAAAAAGAAAGAAATGGACCGACAAACCCCCCTCATGATTTCCTGGGTTGAAAGGCCTCGCTTGGCGAAGAAACTCGCAGTCCAGGCTGATCAGAAATAGCTCGCATCCCGCCCTACACGATACGCCCGACCCACATCGGGATATGAACCATGGTTCGCGGGTTGGGGAAAAGAGCGATCGATCGCCGACTTTTTCACAAACGTGCTTCGGATTGCAGCGGCATCGTTTTAATTTTCCACCCAAGTGTTTTGGGCGTAAATCCCATGGAGCTGAATGAAGCGCGTTTTTTAAATTGGGTGAGCATGAACGAATAACAAAATTTTCAAACTTTTTTTTTTTGGGGGGGGGGTACATTTTGATCCTGCGGAAAACAGTAATTCGCTCTTTTAAGGTCAGATTTTATTTTATGTTTATTTTTTAGGACTCCCCCCCCCTCCCTTCCGGTTTTAGCCGTTCCAAATGCTCTTTATTCTTTTTGAGATAGAAAAAACACCCAACGGCCAGGGCTTTGAAAGCTTGTTCCAGAAAAACAATAGCATTTGCAGCAAACCGCAGAGCCCTGTTATATGCCCGCGTAAATGCACCACGGGCTTGATCAAATTCTAAAGTCAGATGAGCCTTCCCGAAAACAGATCCTCAAGAAACTAGTCCTCAAGGTCACAGGAAACAGAGTTTCGGGATGTGTTCGTTGTGAAGACAGCCTCACGGAACCCAGAGAACCTGGTCTGCCCCACGGTGGGTGTCTGATTTCTTCCTTTGCTTCGACCATCATCCCTGAAGGCAAAAGCGTGTAAACACGTTACCTTGACCAGTCAGGTTGTCTAATAGTTCCTTCCACTATTTATCCTAGAAATAGAGATTTCTACTAGTTTTATACAATGCTTATTTATTTGCATATCTACGTCTGTATCTATCTATCTATCTATCTATCTATCTTCTATTTTATCTTATCTATCTGTCTGTCTATATCTGTCACCTATCATCTATCTTACTTTATCTTATCTTGTCTGTCTATCTATCTATATCTATCATCTATCATCTATCTTATCTTGTCTATCTTCTATCTATTTTATCTATCTGTCTGTCTATCTATATCTATCTATCACCTATCTATCATCTATCTTGTCTTGTCTTGTCTTTCTATCTATCATCTATCTATCATCTATATTATCTTATCTTGTCTGTCTATCTATCTGTCTATCTATATCTATCACCTATCTATCATCTATCTTGTCTTGTCTTGTCTTGTCTTGTCTTTCTATCTATCATCTATCTATCATCTATCTATTATCTATCTTATCTTGGTTGTCTATCTTTCTATCTATCTGTCTGTCTGTCTATCTCCTATCTATCATCTATCCCTCATCTATCTTATCTTGTGTCTGTCTATCTGTCTGTCTGCCCATCTATAATATAATATAGCAGTGGGGGCCGAAGCTGCAAACCGAAGCTCGGTTTGATAACAGAGGGGAGGCCAGTTTCTCTGGATATTTGCAAGGTTTATTTCTGCGTGGCTAAACAGTAGCAGTGAGTCCCACCGACTTGACCAGGAATTTCCTCGGGATTTTATTGATGACTTCGATCTCTCAAAGTCACTGTGGGCGGTTTAGCGATCAAGAAAAGTAAATAAATCATGCAGCTAATCAAAAGCGTGAAGACGGCACCTGCAAAAGATGCGAATACATCTCTTCCCGTGGTGGACAAGCCTAAAAATGGGCGGGTCGTGGCGTCCACCTTGATTTTGTTGACCTCACTCCAACTTAACCTGAAACATAGATCTATCCGGCAAGTTATTTCTGAGAGGCTCCGATTGTGCCTCGAGGGTCTCGGGAAAGTCTCTCTGCCTTCTCAGAGGTCCAAAGCTACAGAATTCAGCAGCCAGTTGGGTCAGGTTTGCTTCGCACGGGCGTGTAACCCGTTTTTTCGATCGGGCCTCGGGCCGTGCAATTCCTCCTGCAAGCATAGGACCGGGTCCCAAGGCAGAGGATAAAAACGGTGGGGCTGGGTTGCATTTTACACGCGTCGGAAACTGGAGGAACGTGCTCTTCGCGAAGTCTTGCCGCCGCCCGCTTCCGAAGGTTGAACTTGGGTCTGCCCGGTCCGTGAAGAGAGGAGGAGAATGAGAAGCCCGTGGAGCCCACGCGGGGACGGGGGAACTGGGCAGCCGGCTTCCCGCGCGAGGGCAGCGCCCCCTTGCGGAAAAGGCAAGCATAGAAACGAGGGGAGCTTCTGTCCCAAATGTGCTTTTTTTTTTTTTTTTTTT
>BHFT01023979.1:0-16726 GCA_004320025.1 Laticauda laticaudata | reverse complement strand
CTCCTTCTCCTTCTTTCTTCTTCTTCCTCTCCTTCTCCTTCTCCTTCTCCTTCTCCTCCTTCTCCTTCTTCTTCCTTCTTTTCTCCTCCTTTTCCTCCTCCTCTCCCTTCTTTGCTTGCCTTCAATGGACCACTTTCTTGGCAAAAGGCGCCTCCAGTCCAGTCCCCTCACAAGCAAAGAGGCATTCGCACCCCGAAAAGAACATTCCCCCAAATGGCCAGCCATCTTTTCCAGACCATTTATTTCAATCTTCAGCCATCCAAGCTTTGCAACATAAACAATTACGGTCCCTTTCCGTGATGGATTCCACCTTCGTTTCTCATCCGCTCTCTGGGAACTGAATTCAAGCATTGTAACTCTGAGGACAAAGGCTTGCCTCCTCCAAGGGGCTAGACTCTGCAGGGGTCTTCAACCTTGGCAACTTTAAGACTTGTGGACTTCAACTCCCAGAATTCCTCAGCCAGCTTTGCTGGCTGAGGAATTCTAGGAGTTGAAGTCCACAAGTCTTAAAGTTGCTAAAGTTGGAAACCTCTAACATTTGGCTTCAAAAACCGAGGTGCCCTATAGATGACAGCAAAAGGCTTTATATTTTCTCTCTGCTGCCATCAAGCAGTTGTACTGATTTGTTGCAGCTCACATTTGATAACCCTTCCTTCCTATACAGGCCGTTCTGTATGAACTTACAACAGTTCATTTAGTGGTCATTCAAAGTTACAACCGGCACTGAAAAAAAAAGTGACTTACCTCCGTTTTTTCACAGTGGTGAGTTTTACGGAGTCCCCTGGATTGTATGATCAAAATTCAGGTGCTTGGCAACTGACTCACATTTATGACATTGGCCAATATCATGTGATTCCCCTTTTGTGACCTTCTGTCAAGCAAAGTCAATGGGGGAATCCAGGTTCCTTTAACAACCAGATTACTCAATTTATCAACTACAGTGATTCACTTAGCAACTGTGGCAAGAAAGGTCGTAAAATGGAGCAAAATTCACCTAACAAATGTCTTCCTTAACGACAGACATTTTGGCCTCAATTGTGGTTGAAGACTACCTGTATTTTCCCCACGTGTTCATGGATCCTTTCTTTCCTTACATTGCAAATAAAATGAATTTATTCTGAGTTGAATCCGGGTATTTGAAGCCTTCACCACAAAGGGATGGGATTGATGCCCTCTGTCTGGGGCACTTCTCTAACTCTCCCTCACTGCCCGATTCCATACCTCCCGTTGCTCATTCACCAAAATGGGGAGACCTTCCTATCAGTCTTCTTCCAGACTGGAAGCAAACAAACCCCCAGCAACAACATCAGCCATGAGAATGGAGATGATAGCACGATATGGTGACCTAGTGCGGATAACAAAGGCTTGATTTTAAATAAGATTAACAGTGGAAAGAAATCAGTTTAAAAGCAGGTATGGACATTTGATTTCAGCTATTTAGGAGGATATATTGTTCTGAGTCCCCCTGAGGACTCCAGTGGCAGTAAATTACCTACTCTTTATTACTTCTGATATCTGAAAAATGATGGGACATAAGTTTTTTCATCTTTTTTTCCCTCTCTTTATGACTGAGCCAAGATTTTAAAATGTATTAACCGGTCTGGGCAGTTTATTCCAATTTAATTTAACCTGCAGAGATAAAAAAGGTGCCCTGGCCTTGTGAAGACTTCTGTGAGGAGCAGCTTAAATTTAGCCTAGTCGTTTGCCTTGCTACTTAGAAGTAACTTCTACACTGAATTTATTGTCCAGAATGAGGTTAAACCTATACAGTTTATATACCGGAGGGGAGATATTCTCTTCCCCCATATTAATTTCCTTTAAATCAAAAGGGGGGTTTAATCCCAGGTCAGTGCCTCTTGGATTGCAGCCGAACAGATTTACAGTGGGTGAGGAAGGAAACCAGCCCTGCCAATAAAGCGGAAAGGGCCTTGCTGCGGGAGAAATCCGGATTAGGATCGAGATACTGGATCCGATCTATGGCCAGCAAATTGCCAGGGGCTTGGGGGTGCGTGAGTGGGAAACAGACAAAAGCCGCAGCCTCCGTCGCGTTCCCACCCGGTTGCGCAGTCTTTTCTTTCCAAATCTGCTGGTTTTACAAGGCAAGTCGCAGGATCCACTTCCTGAGTTTCTCAGGAGCCGGGAGTCCCGAACTGCAGAGCCCGGAGCCGCAGTTTCTATCAACGCCCCCGCCTCCAGCCTCCAGCGGCCCTGCTCGTTTCAGCCATCCCCACAAGCGACCATTGGGAAAGGGGAGAAAAAAAAAAAAGCCCTCCATCCAGCCGCCCAAAAATCTCCGTTTGCAGCTTCGTCACAGGCGCTGGCAAGTGAGACCGTTCTTTTTTTGACCCGGAGTGACCACAGGGGCGAGGAGAGGGAGAGGGAGAAAGAAGGAGAGAGAGAGAGAGAGGGAGAGGGAGAGAAGGAGAAATGGGGGAGAGGGAGAGAAAGAGAGAGGGGAGAGAGGGAGGGAGGAAGAGAGAGAGGAAGGGAGAGGGAGAGAAGGAGAGAGAGAATGAGAGAGAGAGAGGGAGAGAAGGAGAGAGGGAGAAGGAGAGAACGAGAGAGAGAGAGAGAGAAGGATGGATGGATGGAGAAAGGGGGGTGTGGCAGGCCGTCTCTGCGGTTCATTTTGTGCCCTGGGCAAGATTTCGGGGGTGGGGTGGGGGGGTCAGAGGCAACTTCGTCCAACGCGGCGCTCGATCCGGTCCAAGCGGTTCGTTTGACCAGACTGGGCGGAAATGAAACTCCGCGGCTGTTTTGCTCCACTCCGGATACTGGTTAAACAGGGCAACCCTGGAGCTGATCTGGGAACTCCCTTGGCTTCTCCGAATTTAAATGACTTGACCCGGAATATGTTCTTTCTCTTAGTCTNCAACCCTGGAGCTGATCTGGGAACTCCCTTGGCTTCTCCGAATTTAAATGACTTGACCCGGAATATGTTCTTTCTCTTAGTCTGATGCTAAATAAAGTCTGGTGCGAAAATACGGAAACTGCCCATCCTGTTATCCTAGAAGTCTTCCTTCCTTCCTTCCTTCCTTCCTTCCTTCCTTCCTTCCTTCCTTCCTTCCTTCCTTCCTTCCTTCCTTCCTTCCTCCCTCCTTTCTTTCATTCCTTCCTTCTCTTTTCCCCCCCCTTTCTCCCTCTTTCCCTCACTCGTTCCTCGCTTTCTCTCCAAATATATTTACTTCTCCCAAGCACACTCTTCCGATCCCCACAAAAAGGAAGCTGTTGTTGTTGTTGTTGTTGTTGTTGTTGTTGTTTTCAATTAAATTTGAGACCAGACTTGTAAACAACCTCCATTAAGGCGATTTCTTCTTCTAAAAGAAATATCTCTCTTCAACTCTTGCAGCATCTTTTCTTCTTTTTAAAAAATCTGCTCCTTTCAGGCCGTCCCGGGACAAATCAGAGTTGTTGATCAGAGGAAGGCCAGAGGATCCTCTTTCGTCCTGAATAAACGGGGGGGGGGGGGCGNGGGAAGCGAAGCACCACAATAACACAAACGGGATTGAGCCGTGGCATGTTGTGGACAAAGAGAAAGGCTTGCTTTATATAATCCCCCCCCCCCGAGGAAAACGTAGCGTGTTGCGTGTTTCCCCGAGGAAAACGTAGCGTGGTGCAGTTTCACCTGTATCAGGGCAGGTACGATCGACGAAGTCAGCATCTGCAGGCTGAAAGAGCTGGGCGAATGAAGAAAAGGGCCAGTATTGACAAGGAATTACTGCGCTTCGAATTAATTTCAAGTCAAAAGAGCGCTCCGACCTGGAAAGGGGAAAAAGTAAGAATGCCTTTCGAGGGAAATCAGGGCTCTGGAAGCATCTTTGTGTACTTAACACGTATGATTTAAAAGACACGGGCTCTCCTGAGCTCCTGGATGAAGTGAGCTACAAGCAACGCGTTTGTCTGAAAAAGTGCTCCCAAATTCCTGTTTTTTGGCTTCCATAGACTGGCGCGGATCTCCTTCTATCTATAACTCGGCTTGGAAGGAAAGTATTCCAGAAATACTGTTTCACTCTGGGTGGCTCGATACCTTTCCATACGGTCATTGAGACGTCGGAGGTAAAGAAAGGGGACGCGCCTCACCTCCGACGAACTGAGGAAAGGGGGCTGGGCGGGTTGCGGTGGGAAGGGGAGGGAAAGCGTTTCAGGCCGCTTTGAGCGCAAAGCACAGCTGCTGCTGGCGACTGTCTCCGGACTCCTTTGCGCTCCTGCCACCCTCTTTCCGAAGCCCAGGGGTCTCCAAACCTGGCAACTTTAAGACTTGTGGACTTCAACTCCCAGAATTCTCCAGCCAGCAAGGAATTCTGGGAGTTGAAGTCCAGAAGCCTTAAAGTTGCCAAGGTTGGGGACCCCTGTAGCTTTCTTATAATCAGCCGGTCCCTTCCTTGAGGCAGGCATATAGACCGCCAGATCTCAACATTTTGTGTGTGTGTGATTGTGTGTGTGTGTGTGTGAGAGAGAGAGAGAGAGAGGGAGGGAGAGGGAGAGGGAGAGGGAGAGAGAGAGAGAGAGAGAGATCTGGTCCGGTGCAGGCTGAGGATCTAATTTCTTCTTCAGTTGGCATGATCGATCCCACCCCCATCGAAAAAAACCCAGAGATGGGATACGCATTGGGGGTGCAGTTAAAAACTCCTCCTGTCACGTGACCGAAGACTATGCGGGGGTGAACCCAGCTCCTCAGCTGGGGGATAAAGCTGGCCCCTGGCCTGGGTCTCTCCCTTATTGGTTGAGGGGGAGGGTTCTTGATTAGATTCTTCAATCCATGGTTCCATTTAGGTAACCAAGCCACAGACTTAACCCAGTTTGCCCAAGGCATCAAATCATAAACCAGGGCTCTCCAAACTTGGCCACTTTAAGCCTGGAGGACTTCAACTCCCAGAACTCCCCAGCCAGCAAAGCTAGACAAATAGCTCAGACAAATAGCCCCAATACATTAACCAAGCTAGGTTGGCTTCTTAGGAGGTTTGTTGTGAACACAGATCTCTTACGTGCATTAAGTGTGCAATGGGTCATCATTAAGTGTGCAATGGGGATTCCTGGAAGTTCTTCTCCAATAGGACGGTGTGAGTTCCCTAGAGATGGGTGAGAATGAATCCCACTCCCGCAAGGGCCAGTTTCCCTCCAGCCCCCTTTCTAGATGTCCATCTTCCTCTAGTAAGATCTCAAATGATGTTGTTTGTTTCTTTTTGGCACCCCCCCCCCCCATCCCCGCACATATTANCCCCCCCCCCCAATCCCCGCACATATTATCCACTCTGGGAAGTCAGGCCAGGGTCAGTCCAAGTCCTTGAGAAGAGATAAGAATGTGTCTTTAATTTATTTATTTATTGGATTTATATTGCTGCCTAATCTTTGCCTTCCTGTCCAGAAAGAAAAAGAAAAAAAAGAAAGGAGAATTCTTCTCCTCTGTGGACTTTAATCCTCAAAAGAAGAGTTTAAAAAATCAAAGCGGTTAAAGACAGATGGGAAAAGTCAAGTCTGGCGCAGTGGTTATTTTGCACTAGAAACCGGGAGGCCGTGAATTTTCAATACCGCCTTAGACACAAAGCTAGCTGTGCATAACTGCGTAAGGGGCGTGCATAAGTGCACCATCGTGCCTACCGTCCCTGTCCTATTGTCCCCATTTATTCGTACCTATTTCCTGTATTCTTACTCATGTTTATACTTATACCTATTATCTTTTGAGCGATTGACAAATCAAAATAAATCAAAATCAAAATAAATAAATAATTTTAGACTGGACCAGTCACTTTCTCTCAGCCCGAGGAAGCCACTTGGGAAATCTTGCCAAGAAAGCTACCTGTCCAGTGACTGAAAAGAAAACGGAGGGGACATGAATGCACCCCGAACAACTAACTGCAGCCAAATGGAAAGATTTGGGCTGCTTTGGGTTGGAGCATTTGGCTGGAGCCTTCAGACTTCCTGTTAGGTTTTCACAGAGCCGGTATTAAGGGGTGGTCAGAATTAGGGATGCAGCAAGACGTGCGGGGATGAGAGGTCTTCTTCTGCGGCTTTAAGGCTTCGGTCTTCCTTGTGGCAACGTGGATATCCCTGGAATCAGGCATTGACACCCCCCAGAATTGGGTGCCGCGGCTGCTCCTTCTTCCCAGAAAAATAACCAGGTTTTAGTATCGCAGTATATAGTGATGAGTGCTCCAGAAACAGTAATGGTAGTAATAATACGTGTGTGGATGACGGAGTGCGGTGGTTCCACATTGAAGAAGTTTGGTACAGGAAGGAAGGAAGGAAGGAAGGAAGGAAGGAAGGAAGGAAGGAAGGAAGGAAGGAAGGAAGGAAGGATGGAAGGAAACAAACGACGGACTTTGGTGATTAAAAAGAGCTGAGCGGTTGATTTTAAATATTATTTTTAAAATGCCAATAAACTCAGGCAGGGACGGAGTCTTCCTTGCAAACGTCTGAACTTGGACTGTTCTGAACCTCTTCACCTGCACGGTTAACTCTGATTATTTCAACTTATCTGGCTGATCCAGTGGGGTTTCTGGAATTAAGCAGCACCTTGGAAACTATTTCTTTGTCGAGACAACCCTCGTTATTAACCCGACAGGACTGCGTAAATTTCCTTCAGAAGCTGGATCTCAAGCCAGGTTCCTCGAGTCTCGGCATCCCATCGAAGGGAACCGATTCGAACTGTCAGATCGAAATAGATCCCGCCGGATCTTTTTGGAGTCCCTGGAACCGCGTGCTGATTGGACGTTTGCTGATCTTTCGTGAGGTCGGCAGTTACGAGGAAATCCTGCTGTTCGGAAGGAACGACGGACAGAGATAAAACAATAATCATGGGTTGTTGTTTTTTTCCAGAGGCTAAGCGAAACGATCAACAAATCTCCCAATAGTTGGAATGATTCTCATAGCCAGGCAGACACTCCGAAACACAACACAACAAGAGGTGAAGAAGGGATGTGGAAGAATTCCAAAATGATACAAAAGACCTATTTCTGGTAGACAGAAAAGATCGCGCAGATTTCAGGAACCGCCGGACAGAATTACGCACGCAAGTGCCACCACACAATTTTTAGACAATACTCCAGGTGAAGCGGGCAGAGAAACACGCGTCTTAAAAGCCACCTGGCAACAGTTAAGAACCTGTCTTTACAATCTTGTTACGCCCGGGACGTGTCAAGAAATGAACGTGCCAGAGTATAACTTTGTTGTCTTCGAGGTTCCGCATCCACCCTGTGGAAGCGGCGAGCAAAGGAAGGAAAGAAGACGCTCGCCATCCTGGAAAATCCCCTCCTCTGTCGAGTGCGGGCGCGGTGGAGATCCTATTTCACCTCCAAGAGCCTCTTTTCACGCCTCAGCCGAACAGAAACCAAGTCCCCCCCATCCCCCCACCCGTCCCAAGACGTGGCACCCTCTAGGGATGTTGAACTACAGCTCCCATCTTTCCCAGCCAGCCATGATTGAGGGTATAATAGTCCAACCAAATCAAGCGAGCGGGACCGTCGTTTTCTCAAAGCGAAGATGCCTGTTTCCCCCCCCTCCTTTTTTTTTAATTATTTTTTTTAAGCCTGGGACGGTCCCTTTCTCGGGCCGCCGTCTCTCTCCGTTCACCCTGCAAAAGGCCGCCCTCGTTCCCAATCCTTTCCCTGGCGCCCTGGGGAAACACCCCAAACGGCAGGGGTTTTTTTAATTTTAATTTTTGTTTTGCTTCGAGGAATGAAAGGCCGCCCTTGCTGGCGAAAGAAGCCACTTCTGAACGCAGGAAAAAGCAGCTCTGGGAGAAAAAAACCACGGCCAAGAAAGGCAGGCAAAGGACAGAAAGCTCAAAAAGGTGGTCGCACTGGCATCTGGGTCTATTTTATTCCCACGCACACCCGCTGGTTAGATTATGTGGCCCTCGGGCTCTGAGATCCACGTGCAAAGGGCTCTGTGTACGACCGTGGGAGTATTCGAATAGGGAGAACTCATTCGCATCTATAAGTTGTATGGATCTATCTGTAACTTCTCCATGTAAACGTGTTAAAAGGTATACAGAGCATCAAAGAAAGAGAAAAGCAACATGATCTTTTCTTCCGGAGAAGGATTGTAACTATTGAACAATTGCACATTCTTAAGAGATTGTGGAGCTAATATGAAAGATCTTACTATTGTGGTTGAAACTGTAATGTACAACTCAGTCTACTCATAAGTAACTGAGTCAAAAGGAACTGATTGAAAGCTAAAGGGTGGGAGGCACATCCACAAGTCATAGGATTCTTGCTATTTCAGGTCCACTGTCTCCTTTCAGAAATTTAGCAGCCTGGCTTGGGAAGTTCCCCAAACCCATTTTATAATGTTTGGATTTTTCACTATATGCCAAGACTTAAGATGGTTTGGTTAGTTTTGGGGAAGGGTTGAGTGAACTCAGCCTTTGGACTGTAAAGGATGATTTATAGTTGGCCAGTTACATGGCTGCAACTAATGGTGGCTCATTCAGGAAAACCAATTAAACTGTGGCTTAATGTATTGTGCAAACACAATCCCATTTCCCCACCCTGTCATAGGGGAAATGCTTTTCTCTAGCAAGGTAAACTTTGCCTGTCTTCAAGTCTCATTATATGTGGTCAGTCTTAGTAATGGATAATATGTGCTTAGATCTACTGAACTAAAAGACACCAGACTCTGGAAAGCTGGCTGGGGCCCATACCTTTCCAAATAGTTTAGCTTTCGGCTATATTTTCCTTCTTTTCTCCATGTCTCCAGTGACTCTTAAGATGATTGCACTTCTATTTTTAGATGGAGTGGGGCTATGATTTGGTTCAGAAAAAGAACCTGTCAACCTTCCTTTTTGATGGTTTATGGATCCTCCTTAGCATCTTTGACTTAGGTGGATTTTGGGCTCTCTCCCCTCCACCTGATTCTAACCACAGCAGAAGCAGACAAGATCTTTCTCTGTTATGTCCCCATAATGTCTTCATCTCATTCCCAGACCATAACTGTAGCCTTAAGTCATCCTTAGCTGTTTCTGTTTTAGGCTCCAAGGCTCTGTTAAAATGCTATTCATCCATTCCTTAGGCAATAGAAAACCTGAATTGCATAACATTTGCAGTGCTTCTGCCAATCTTTACTGTCATCTTTGCAGGCTGACTACTCTGCGGTCCAAACAAAGTTACTGGTTAAATTCTCTGGCTTGGCGGCCTTCTCTCTTTTTGAACATCTCTCTACTGAAACCATCTGCCGATCACAGCACTTGGGAGCTTCAGCTGGTCCAAAATGCTGCAGCACTGATAGTGATGGGTCTGCTTCAGTATGCCTATATGACACCCCAGCTTTGTGAGCTGCAATGGTTGCCTGTTTGCTCCCTGATGCAGTTCCAGGTGCTACTTAGCCTTAAATATCATAGGCCCTAATTATTTGAGGGAGCATTTCCCCACCCCCTAATACTGGGCCATCAGATCCAATCTGCAGGATCAGTGTGCTCCAGTTTCTTTCACTGAAGCAGTGACAACTGCCATGACTCTAGAAGGATACCTGTACTCTGTCCTAGGCCTCACCCAAAAGCAGTCAGTCAAACCTGAGTTCCGGCAAAAATCCCTTTATTTGCAATAATGTGAATTAATTCGTTCACAGCTTGGCACAAATTCTTGCAAAGGTGGACAAATTATCTCAGACTGTTATCAATCCTGGAATGCTGCCTGGTAAACAGTTCCACACTCACTGTTGCAGGGAAGGCTGGGTTTACAGACCAAGATCCACAAGGCTGGAACAAACACACGACTGAATGAGCCAGTTGTTTCCTGCAAAAGTCCCTCTCCCCTTTTGCTCCTCTTTTAATGCTGATGTGAGGTGCCATTCATTGTCCAGCTGTGGCCTTGCTCCCACATCGACCCTGAGTTCTTAATTGCTCCTTTCTTTTAGCAGCACTGCGTGTGCGCAGGCTAGGAACCAATTCCAACTGCTGCCCAGCTTCACTGCTATCCGAGCCAGATGATTGCCGAGCCAGATGACTGCCCTGACCCCATCTCTGCCTCTGATGCAGATCCCTCATCCGAGCCTTCCTCAGCCTCCAAGACTGGCCCAGGTTCCTGCCCAATCTCCTCACTACTGTCCGACTCTGTTGCCATCTCCGCCAGCTGCTGGCAGGCCACAACAACCTGCTCTCTCTAACAGCACTTAGAGGGAACGATGTTCCCCTTAAGCCCCTGGGTAATCTCTAACCTGGATGGCATTTTAGAAACACTGAAAAGACTTGGCTCATCTCCCAGGCTCTGAAGTAGGGTGATTGGATCCCTTTGCAGGTTGTAGAGAGTAAGGAAGCTTGATATAGAGAAAGCCAGATTTATTAGTGAAATGATGATGCAAGAAGAAGAAGGAGGAGGAGGAGGAGGAGGAGGAGGAGGAGGAGAAGGAGAAGGAGAAGAAGAAGAAGAAGAAGAAGAAGAAGAAGAAGAAGAAGAAGAAGAAGAAGAAGAGGAAGAAGAAGAAGAGGAGGAGGAGGAGGAGGAGGAGGAGGAAGAAGAAGAAGATTAAGTTCCAACCAGCAGAAAGTATACATGAGTGGCTCAACAAATACCTCTGTAATTCACATGGCTATCAGAAAAGAAGGTGGAACAGCACTATCAGACTTGCAAGGTTTTATTATTATACTATTCTTGGTTTGGTATACCTAGTGGGAATGATACTTAATTTATGATGTTTTGTTATTTTTTTAAAAAATTGTATTTGCCATCTTGATTAAAGTTTCCTATTTTGATTGTATATTTGTTATTTTGTTGCTTTGAACTGGCCAGAATCAATTTTGAGGCAGATGACATCTAAATAGGATGGATGGATGGATGGATGGATGGATGGATGGGATGGTTGGTTGGTTGGTTGGTTGGATGGATGGATGGATGGATGGATGAATTATTTTAAGAAATGGATTGACTTACAGGGTTTAATCATCTATCAATTATTGGGATTTCCCCAAGCTCAGTAAGTTACTTTAAAACTTATTTTAAATGGAGGTTTAAAGGTCCCTTTCCTATTGCAACAATGTCCTCACTTCCAATTATCTCTTGAACACTGTGGCTGGGTGAGGAGAGCTTGCAAGTTCCAGATGTGGCACTCTTCTTCCACCAGAATCCTCCAAAGACTCACAGATTGTAGATATAACAAGGCTTGTTGTAAGAAGATGGTAAATCCCATTTTAATCTTGTTTCAGTTAAATGCAAAGTTAGGCGGCCTTACAGATGGGATGGGAAGGAGATGAAGGCAATCTTAAGAAGACATGTCCTCAAAGTATGATTGGTAAGACATCTTTGAGCCCTTAAAGGCCATTTTCTGTCTTGTTTTGAGGAGCTTCAGCTTGGAAAATCAACTTTGGTTGATTTGGTTTGGTGAGTAAAGACACCTGATGGTATAGGCCTAAGAGAAAAATTAGTTTCTCACTCCCAAATAAAAATGCATGCTCATTTATCCTTATTTTGGTAACCTGTGACTTTTTCTATTTAAGAGCTTTCATGTAAAAACTATGTAAAATGGAAGTGCCTTAACTATAATACAATTTTTCAGCACAATTTTATTGATATATACCATATTTCCCTGAAAATAAGACATGTTCTTATTTTCTTTTAAGCCCCAAAATAAGCACTGGGGCTTATTTTTGAGGGGTGTCTCACATTTTTTTGAGTGCTACTGGCATGAGGGTGGTTGTGGTGGAGCTGCTGCTACGCACACTGACTTACCTCAGAGCTCCCATCGCTCCATGTCCTGACAACTGCCTGACGGCGGAAGTACAAATAGCCAAGTTGTCATACCCTTGTTGAAGCCTGATTCTGAGGGAGATTGAGGAGCTGACAGGGAGTGGGAGTGTGGCTCCGGTGGCTGTGGAGGAGACTGGGGAAGGGCACAGTCTGGCTGGGCATTCAGAGGAAGACCCAGGGCTGACCCCTCTTCATCCTAGGGCATGCAGGGAGGAATGGAGTAGGGAGAAAGATGTCTTATGGGAGGGGAAAAGGCCCTGACCCCTTTCATTAGTTGCAGCTGGGAGAACAGGATATAAGTGGGGCATTTGAAATAGCTCTTTGCTGGAACCAAAGTGTGCTTTATCTTGGTCGAACCTTATCTGGGTTTTGGCATCTTCCCAACAGTGGTTGCTGCGTTATCTTGTGGAAGTCTGTAATTTATCATCCTGGCCTGCTGTGTTAATGATTGCAGTGTGGTTTGTGTTGGTTTTTTTTTTTTTTAAATTTGCTAATTATTTTTACTTTTGGTTCAGACTGCATTTACTCTCTTCGTAGACTGTTTTTGGAAGAGTTTGATACCAAGTCAAGTGTAATTGGACATTGGGGCCCAAGTTGGAGGGAATTTATTCCACTTTTGTGACTGTGTTATTTTTGTGTCACGCCCTGGTTCATCACGTGGGCAGGAACCCATGTGGCCGCCAGCTCACTTCTTCCAGCGCGGCATCGGAGCAGGAGGAGGCGGAGCGATGCAGCCAGGCCAAACACTCCGTTCTGACAGAGGAATGAGGGAGACTTTGGAAGCTTTCTCTGCTTCCAAAGGGGATGATTTGAAATGGAGCATCCCATTTGCAAGCAGATGCAGCTCCATCTCCCTCTGGGTGAAAAGTGCACAGTGGAGCCAGGCAGAGGCAGAGGCATGGGGTGAGGTGGTAGGAGGAAGGCGATCCCAACATACCACCCTCTCTGTGCCATTGTCTCTTGGCTTGCCCGCAGCTGCGCTGGGCAGACGCCTGTGTGGGACACCTACCTTTCCCCTCTCCTGTGCCTCTGCCTCCACCAGCTGCCAGTGCCGCCACACAAGCCTCCCACGAGCCTCCCATAATGCCTGGATTGGCTGCGTCCCTCTGCCCCCATG
This sequence comes from Laticauda laticaudata, assembly GCA_004320025.1. Taxonomy (NCBI): domain Eukaryota; kingdom Metazoa; phylum Chordata; class Lepidosauria; order Squamata; family Elapidae; genus Laticauda; species Laticauda laticaudata. The sequence continues at coordinate 3,928 of BHFT01023979.1, read as the reverse complement.
CTCAGTTATACAGGTATCTGCCCTGCGCAAAGGGACTGCTGGGCCACGCTCATCTCCTGGGCTTATTTTTGGGGCAGGGCTTATATTAGACCCACACCCTCCCCAAAAAATCAGTCTAGGGCTTGTTTTTGTCTTATTTTCGGGGAAACACGGTCTTAAAAATCTTAAGCCTTACAGAGATATCAACAACGTTTATGTTGAGAGAAGTAAAATGTAGAATTTTAGCTCAGTTTTAGGTCAGGGCCAATTTGATGATTATATTGTAGTCCTAAACGTATTTACTTGGAGGAAACCCGTATAGCTTTTAAGTCAGTGGAGCTTTGATTGGGGTTTTTTTTTTTTTTTAAAGTTATTCTGTTGCTTTTTATTTACACAGGCAAAGGATGCCCGAACAAAAGCTCACCCCACCCCCGTCACGTCAAGTTATATTTTCGGAAGGGTTACATTTCCTTTACAAGGGCAGCTTTATATCCTGACCACTGTAGGGGGTCTATTTTGATGCTCCAGAAAGTTCATATAGAACTATGCAGATTGCAGACTTGAAAAGCTTGTTGGGAAAGGTGGGGGAAGCAACCCGTCTGAAGCCACATGCGAATGGGTTGAGAAAGGGGGGGGGGGAAAGGCAGATATCAAATAAAAGCTGCCGACTCCTAGGATCAGAGCAATTTATGAAATGCATTTTTTTTTAAAAAAAAAAAATCAGAATCTTGAATAATCACTGCAGTTCACAGCCTTTGCTTTATTTTCCATTCAGATCTTTGCTCCTTGAACTGAAATAACTGTACACTCGCATTTAATAACTCTTCTCAAACAAAATATTTCCAATTACTGACATGTAGGTTGAGGTCACTCTTTGTACAAAACAGAACAAACATAACTGGGAGGATTAATTGATATCCTTTCACCCACTGTTACATCTGATAGGGTTTTTAATTTGACTGAATAATCTTCAATCCAAATGATTCTAAGTTTTGTATGGCAAAGTTAATAGTTTTTAATCTATTAAATTAATAGATTAAATACTACTACTACATAGCAGTCGTAGTAATACGACTACTATGTAGTAATATTACTACTACATAGCATTTTCCAGCACTCTCTGAGCAGTTTACAAATGTCAGCCTATTGCCCCCAACAATCTGGCTTCTCATTTTACTGGCCTCGGAAGGATGAAAGCCTGAGTCAAAATTGAGCAGGTCAGGATCGAACTCCTGACTGTGAGCACAGTTAGCTTGCAATACTGCATCACCCAGTAATCCAGAGGTGGTATTCAGCAGGTTCTGACCAGTTCTGGGGAACCAATAGCAGAGATTTTGAGTAGTTCAGAGAACCGGAAAATGCCACTTCTGACTATCCCCATCCCCATCTATTCTCTGCCTCCTGAGTCCCAGCTGATCGGCTGAGTCTTCTTTGGTTGCCCTGCACAGGAGAACGGAGCTGGAAAGCAGGTTAGTGGGATGGGGAGGGAATGGAGATTTTACAGTATCCTTCCTCTGCCACGCCCGCCAAGCCAAGTCATGCCACCAAGCCACGGCCACAGAACCGGTAATAATTTTTTTTGAATCCCACCACTGTGTGTCTGATGCAGAAACTTCAGTTGGTACAAAACCTGGCAGCCAGATTGATCTCAGGAAGAATGTAAAGAGGCCGTATGGAAAACCTTAAAGCACTACTGTTGGTCCCATTGTATCTCTAGGGAAAGTACAAGTCAATTCCCTTTAAACTTCTGTATGGTTTAGGCCTAGCTGACTGGAGAAAATACCATATTTTTCTCACTATATGTTCTGACCTAAACCTGGTTCCACGAGAGCAAACAAGACAAAGGCAGCAGTACAACCTTTTTATGTTTCAACGAAGAATCCTGTTTCTTTGCAGATAAAAGGCTGCTTCCAACTAATTAGCTCCGACAAGAAAGAGCCTTGCCAGACTTTTTTCAAGTCTGCCAAAAAACAACAGATAAGAAATAGTTTACAATACAAGTGACTTCAAATACCAACTGTAATGTCCACAAGGCTGAGTTCAAAAACGTCTTTGCCTTCTGCAAAGTATGTTTGTTCACAGCTGGCTTTTATCTTCCTGAAGGAGGGGCCATTACCTTGCAGCCTCACTCCCGAGTCCCCTGTGCTGCTGTAACTGCTCTTTCCTCCGAGCAATCCTGTGTGCATGCACAGTTAGCACAGGTTCCTTGGGAACCTCCTCATCACTGCTGCCAGCCCTCACAATCTCTGAAGGCAGCAGTCCACTTCCAAATGGTCCTGGCTTCTCATCTGAGTCCTCGCTGTCCTCAGCCGTCTGTACCCACTGCCGGCTAACCGCAACATTATAAGACACACCTGACCATAGGACGCACCTAGGTTTAGAGGAGGAAAACAAGAAAAAAAAAAATCAGGTGGAACCTCAGAGGACCACAGATAGGTGTCTTTTCATGTGCCAACTCTGCCTATCCACTCCTACACTGCAGAAAAGAAACAGAAGAGGCGGGCAGTGACAAAGACAGAAGAAGCGGGGTTCAGCATTGTAAAAGGATCCCACCGCCATGGCCCGGCTGCTATTCACTAAAGCAGGGCCCTCCAATCTTGGCAACTTCAACTCCCAAAATTCAGCATTCTGGCTGGGGAATTCTGGGAGTTGGTCCTCCAGGCTTAAAGTTGCCAAGGTTGGAGACCCCTGCACCAAAGGACCATCACCGATGCACAGATATTTCCACCAACTTTTTTGGGGGGGAGGGGGAGGGGGGAAGTGTCTTATGGAGTGAAAAATATGATATCTTGTTCAAAAAGAACCTTCATGCTCACTGAGATCATCTCAAGAGTTGTAATGACCTAGTCTAAAAGGGACTTTAGATGAGAACATGCTTATATGTTCTCACTCCGATCCTTTGGAATCCATTCCTTGCAAAGTTGAAGGACTTAAACGTCTTTTCTTAAAAGGCCCTTAACAAACCTGCCTTTTGGAAAGAAGCTTTGAACTGGTCGTTGAACGGTCCACTTTAATTTGCTTACTTTGTTTTCCCCATGGCTGACTAGGGAATTCTGGGAAGCTGAAGTCCACGCTGAGGTTGAAAAATACTGCAATAAAGACTTAGTCTTAACATTCATCCTCTCAGCTGAGTTGCAATTCGATGAGACAATCCAGAGATACTGAACAATCGAGGTAAGAGTTGGAAGCTAGATAATCTAATAAATCCACCCAAAAGCTGGTTGCAAAATTCTAATTACAATCTCCATCTGCTCCCAGCATGTCACTTATTCACTTCCTTGAAAGAGAGACCAGAGGAGATATCCCAAATAAGCTTTTATGATTGCCTCAAACCCATCCTCCTTTGGCAATAGGGAAGCTGGTTGTAATAGGGAAAATTTCTATGTATTTCTGCATTTCTGTGCAGAACTGTCAGTTGAACAACCCAGAAATCTGTTGAGCTCAATCCTTAATGACGTAAAAAAAACCCACTGCTGTTTCATTCTGTTCACATGAACTCATCCTGAACCAGATGATAGTGGTCACTGCAGATAGATGAGTTCAGATTCAAAAAGAACAATTGGCTTAGTGTATGGAAAACTTTGTACTTTTTGCAGCTGTTCACAAGCTTGATTTGAAGTGTGCTAATAATCAGGAGAGGGCTGAGTCTCCCTCTCCATTGCTCCATTGTTCATGAACAATTTTCCTTTCATTTTGTCTTTTAAAAGTTGAGACCCATAAAACTGGACAATCTTTGCTCAAAGGTGGTAATGGTGGTGCGGAAGAGTTAGTTAGCAAAGGCTGGATTATTATGTGCTCAGCAAATGCCTTTAGACTGCTTGTTTGTTTTTCTATTCTATCGATCTATCAATCTATCGATCTATCGATCTATCGATCTTTCTTTCTTTCTTTATCTACCTACCTACCTATTCATCCATCCATCCATCTACTTATCTACTGGTATCTACCT
>BHFT01023978.1:0-11520 GCA_004320025.1 Laticauda laticaudata | reverse complement strand
ATTGGTTAGTAAGGAATCTCCTGTGATTGGATGAACCGATCGCGGGAGATTCAGAAAGCTGTCATTGGGTGAGAGCCCAATGCTGGAGTGGTGATGAATGACCACCTTGTAAATTGGACACACTTATGCTGGTAAATAAACAGGAAATATTTAACTGGCAGCAAATTCTTTGCTTTCTAGTGGACTTTCTGATTGGATGATCCCTACTTCTTTCTCTTTCAAAGTTATAGTTGGTAAACACTCCATATTCACTCCAAAGCATTTGGCTATCCCACCTTGGCCATAGAAATGGCAAACATGGGCACCTATTGATGAGAAGTTGGTACGGCACCCCAAAGAGATATCACTCACTGGCTCTTATGTTTTCAAAAGAAATGAATTCTGCTTACCTAAATAGCAACCTTTTTAAAGTACTATATGTACTATTACAACAATTGAACACTTCTCAAACCATCCCCATGCTACCTGTCTCACAATCAAATCAGATTTGATCTGCAATTTTAGGAATTATATCAATACAAATATGCTTACAACTAATCATGGAAAACGGGGAAGGGATAGATTAGCCATATGTAGCAGATTCTTGTGATTGGCTATCACACTTAGAAAACAATAATCAAATTAATAATATTACCATAGTTAAAAAAAGAGAAAGAACATACGGAATATAGTTTTGTTAATCAATTGGCGTTATAATGAACTTAGTTGTCTCAAAGGAATCTCAAATGAACCCCTTTGAATTCACAGGGAGTTCATCCAAGGTAGATGGGATTACAGCCTATTATGGACTGTATTCTGTATGACTGCACTTTAAATTATGTTCAAAATCACTGCTTGCATCAAGGAATTTAATAGAAGTTTGCACTATTTTAACCTGACTGATCCAAAAAATATAATATATTAATATGTATTTACCTGACAGTAACAATTCACCTCTGTGACTGTCACACAAACTCAGACTAGTTCTCCAATAAAGTATTTATCAAATATGAGAACATTTATAATATAAAGAGAGGCTGTTCTATTCTGGGAACAATCCTGAATATTCTCATTGAAAATAGATACTAATCCTAGTAAAGATGTAAAAAAAAACCCTAGTCATTTTTTATTTTATTCATTTATTTGTCAAGCGATTATAAAATAACAGGTATAAGTATAAACATAGTTATGAATACAGGAAATGGATACTTATAAGAAAAATAAAAGAAACAATAGGACATTGGTGCGCCCCCTACAGACCTCTTAGAAAAGGGGTGAGGTCAATAGTAGACAGTCTAAAGTTAAAAGTTTTTGGGGTTTGGGAAAGAAACCACAGAGTCAGGTAGAGTATTCCAGACATTGACCATTCTGTTGCTGAAGTCGTATTTCCTGCAATCAAGNTGTGTGCTCTTGTATTGTTATGGTTGAAGCTGAAGTATTCACTGACAGGTAGGACATTGCAATGTATAATTTTATATACAACACTTAAATTGGACTGAAGCTTCGACTTACAACCACAATGACTTACAACCATAATTCTGGGTCAATTAAATCAAATTGAGGACCTCCTGTGAAATTGTTTATTCTTTTTGTGATGAAGAAGGAAATTACTCCTTTAAAACTATTGATGGCAGGAGCTGCTTGTTTGATTGAATTCTAGACTAATTCCCTGGAGTAAATCTGTAAAAATTATAACATACAAAGTCAAGCCAAGGCAACTGAGTAACTGTGGCATTTGTGTATTAATGGTATAACATTTGTCATCACAAACAGGAATACTCCCCACTAACGGAGAATATTTGCAGCTCAGAGTTGATATGAGGGATTGTTTATGCTCTCTGAACTTGGTTGTTTTCCTAATTTTCATTATGAAAACTAGGTCACCTCATCAGATGATCAAGTAGGTAACATCATCAGGTGATATCATCTGATGATTTCACTTAGTTTGTCAATAAAACATCTGCAAGAAAACAACTAAGCTCAGAGAGCATCAAGGATCCCTCTCAGGAATATATTCAGTGTCTCTGAAGGTATTGATGACAGTGGAGCAACTCCCAGTTGTGCATCTGCTTCATGGGTAGCAGCTACTGGTGGAAATTCAATTAAATCTCTAACCATACTAAGCAATCTTTTTTTTTTTTGGTCTACCTTCCTTATCTTCAGCTGGTCAGTTTCTGCTTTTTGCGTATGATATATAGAACTAAATATGCCTTGTAAAACTTCAATATGTCATTTTCTAATATTATGTTGCTTTTGATATTCCACTTCTGAATTCAGACTCAACATCATTCAATCACTTTTACAGCTTATACTCATGGACGCATGGTATTCAGACGGCAGCACCAGTCTGTCCCTCCAGTCCAGGGTTGGGATTCAAATATTTTACTACTGCTTCTGTGGACATGGCAGGGGAAGGATCTTATAAAATCTCCAGTCAGAGGTGGTATTTGCCAGTTCTCTAAACTACTCAAAATTTCTACTACCGGTTCTCCAGAACTGGTCAGAACCTGCTGAATACCACCTCTGCTTCAATCCCAGAGTGCTGATCTACCTGTTTACCCAGTATATAAATCCTTGATGGTTATTGTACACGTCTCATTCCAATAGAAATGATCTTTTCTCCAATATACATTTTAATTGTATTCCAGAGGTCTTTAGTTTACCACCTCTGAAATGCTGCCCATATTCACACTATGATGTATTCTAAGCATAAATCAGAAATGATGATCAATTGCACCAATAAATAGGCAGTCCTCAACTTAAGACCACAATTGAGCCCAAAATTTCTATTGCTAAGTGAGACATTTGTTAAGTGAATTTTGCCCTATTTTACCACCTTTCTTGCCACAGTTGTTAAGTGAATCACTGAAGTTGCTAAGTTGGTAACACAGTTGTTTAATGAATCTGGATTTTTCATTGACGTAGCTTGTCAGAAGGTTGCAAAAGGTGATCACATGGCTCAGGGACACTGCCACTGTCATAAATATGAGTCAGTTGCTAAACATGTGAATGTTGATCATGTGGCCACAATGGTTGTAACTGTGAAAAACAGTCATATGTCTCTCCTCCTCCTCCTCCTCTTCCTCTTACACTTGGGAAACTTGAAAAACTCTGCAATCAATGCTTTCACTAGTTCTACAGAGCTGAATGGCAAAGTTTTTGTAGGGTATTTAAGCTGCTTAATTGATAGTATGTTTTGCCTCCCACAACAGAAAAAAAGTTCATCAAACATTTTGCTTCCCTCAGAAATTGCTCATGGCTGCCTGTATGTAATACCCAATCATTTACAGCATGGCATTATCAAAAACATTAATCTTCCCAATAAACCAGCCATCACACTGTGCTCTTTTCCACTTGGTCTTTTTTCATTGTGACCATTTGAGCATGACTCTTCCTGTGACTCTTCCTCTTGTCTGTTCATTTCATTTTAGTGCTTTTTCTCCTTCATCCCAAAATAGGTGAGGCTTTAGAGCAGGGCTGTCAAACTCCTAACCCAGGGGCCAGATGCGCTTGGTTTAGTGAAGGGGGGAAAAGTCTTGATACGTCATGTGATGCTGCTGTGATGATGCAAGTTTGACACACCTCCTTTAGAGTCATTTTTTTTTTTACAATCCTACTTCAGTGCCATGGAGTATGTTTTCTACTGCTCAAGGAAAATATGCTATTAATTATTTTGGATCTCATCCATATTTATTCAATTAATATTGGCTATCAATATTATTGTCAATCAAAGCAATAATGGAGAACAAACCCAATCCGTAAAATCTAATTTTTTATGGATTAATTGAGTCAACCAATGGAATGGGATGGACAGGATGTGTCTCCATTGCCACGAAGCATTTTATAAAGTCTCCCATGAGCTTCTAATAGAGAAGATGGCAAATACGGGCTGGATTCTGGGCCCTGATACAGAGCTGGATGGATACAAAGCTGGATGGAGAATTGGACTCTAGTGGATGCCAATAACTCTATGTTGCCTTAGAAGGAAATACCAAAGGCATACTGCGGAGCTGTCAATATGTTTTTATAAGGACTGTCTGAAGGAGGGGAGCTTTTCAACATCATAGCAGTCCTCATGAGTTAGACGTCATAGCACTCGATAAATGCAGTATTTTAATAAGCTTGAATGCAAGCACTTTTTATTCTCAGAGTACAAGGTTGAGTCCTTTGTTTTCATATTTTGAATCTGCAAATAAATAGTAAAAACACATTCAAAGGTTTCAGATTAGATTAGATTAACAAGAGTTGGAAGGGACCTTGTAGATCATCTAGTCCGACTACCTGCCCAAGTAGGAGACCCTACACCATTTCTGACAGATGGCAGTCCAATCTCTTCTTAAAAGCCTCCAATGGTTCCTTCTTCTGAAAGGAAGCTGATCCATTGGTTGATTGTTCTCACTGTCAGAAAATTTCTCCTTATTTCTAAAGGTGAATCTCTCCTTGATCAGTTTCCATCCATTTTTCCTTGTCTCACCTTCAAGTGCTTGGAAAACAGCTGACTCCTTCCTCTCTGTGGCAGATCTCAAATATTGGAACACTGCTATCATGTCTCCCCTGGTCTTTCTCTTCACTAGATCAGCCATGTCCAATTCCTGCAACCGTTCTTCATATGTTTGAGTCTGCAGTCTCCTAATCATCCTGGTTGCTCTTCTCTGCACTTTATCTAGTCTCTTTTTTGTAGTGTGTTGACCAAAACTGGATGCAGTATTCTAGATGTGGTCTTACTAAGGTTTTATAGAGTGGTATTAGCACCTCAGTTGATCTTGATTGTATCACTCTGTTAATGCAACTTAGAATTGTGTTGACTTTTTTGGCTGCCGCTGCACACTGCTGTCTCATATTTAACTGGTTGTCCACTCAGACTCCAAGATCCCTCTCACAGTTACCGTTCTTAAGCCTGGTTTCACCAAATCTATATGTCTACTTTTGGTTTTTCTTGCTAACTTGTAAGACTTTACTGTTCTCTACATTGAATTTCATCTTGTTCGATGAAAGGTTCAAGTTTGTCAAGATCCATCTGGATCTTGAGCCTTGTGGCATTCCTAGTATGATTTGATTGCTTATTGTACCCTATGACTATTATTAAGTGTTGTACCTTATGATTCTGACTCTTGACAAATGATCTTTTCTTTTATTGAGAGCATTTGCACCAAGACAAATTCCTTGTGTGTCCAATCATACTTGGCCAATAAAGAATTCTATTGTGCTAACTTGATACCACGTAGAAATTGTCACTGTAATGGTGTGTGGAAATGTCCTTGATAGACATCGGGAGGAGGAGGAGGAGGAGGAGGGAGGAGGAGGAGGAGGAGGAGGAGGAGGAGGAGATACAGAGTTGGCACTTATCAGATGAGAAGCATCTTAGTCAACAGAAGCAAAGGGGCATGGCAACATCTTAGAAGGAACCCTTCCTAGTTTTTTGGACAGTGAAAGAGAGGTGGGGAAAAGACTTATATGATTCTGTTACTGTAACCTTACAATAAATGTAGTGCGACTATTCATGTTTGAGCTTCTTGTCTGGACTACCTCAAAGGGCTGAGAGTCAGCTTCGGTTTGTTTAGCATTTCTTCGAAACAGCCAATTTGATTCAAGGTTTCTACATTTTCAAAAGCCATTGTAAAATTTAAAGGGCCTGTTAAGAGATGCCAACAAAAATTTGAAAAAAAATAAAAATGCAGTCATTCGAACGAGGTTGCCCAGATGTCATCCAGCCAAACCTACCCTGTTCTTTGCAAGCAGACTCTGCAGAATTATAAAGTCTGCCTTATTTGGTAGAACAAATGTTTCTTTTTTGGCAACCCTCCTGTAGCCTTTCCTCAGAAGTCTGTAGTTCTTCAACCGGCTACATGGGCCTGCACTTCTTCACAGCCAAAGAACAAGCCCTTGAAATAGTGCCTTGCCAGCTTGGCAGCCAACTGCTGCCAGATTACAGCTGACCCATGAGCTAAATGGGGAATATGTGGAATCAAGAGGCATGACATTTACTGTCTCTTTTTGGCACTTTTTGATAAAAAGCATTTAAAGCCATGGCAGGTCTCGTGTGCTTGTTTGCAAAAGTGTCATCGTGAGAGAATCAGACTGTTCCTAGGTCAACTCAAGGAGCCACTGGCTGCAGGTCATCCAGTCAAACTCCAGAAAGCATAAACAGAGAGTACGTCTCCCACTATATGCTGTCAGGATTGTGTTGTTGTTTCTTGTCACTGCAACATCGTTCAGTTGTCTAACTTGGGTGGATTATGGAAAAATTGAAGTCCTCGGGTGTAGGGAATGAAACATTTCCTGGGAGATAAAATAAAATAAAACATCACGAACCTACTGGGAGAAAAATCTGGATTTTTGGTGGATAATCAATAACTGTAAGGGAATTAGATTTTTTTTTTTAATATTCCTGTTAACTTTATTACAACTTACCAAAGGGAAGAATTTGGCTTTGGAGTACAAGTAGTCCCTGACTTATGACCTCAGTCGAGCCCAAAATTTCTGTTGCTAAGTGAGAAATTTATTAAGTGAATTTTGCTCCATTTTTCGACCCTTTTTGCCACAGTTGTTAACTGAATCATTGGAGTTGTTAAGTTAGTAACAGGGGTGTTTAAAACTGGCTTCCCCATTGACCTTGCTTGTCAGAAGGTTGGCAAAGGGGGATCATGTGACCACAGGATACTGCAGCCATCATAAATATGAACCAGTTGCCAAGCATCCAAATGTTGATCATGTGACCATGGGAATGCTGCAATGGTCATAAATGTGAAACCAATCGTAAGTCACTTTTTTTCAGTGCCAATGTAACTTTGAGCAGTCACTAAACAAACTGTTGTAAGTCAAGGACTATCTGTATTGAGAATCTTGCATTATCACCATCATCATCATCATCATCATCATATCCTCCTCTTTTTCCTCCTCCTCCTTCTTTTTTCCACTTATCACCAAATAATGACCTGTTATCCAATCTAAGGTGTCTTTAGCTAACAACCTTGTGCCCAAAGCCTAATGCAGGTCTCAGCCATCTGTGTTGTAATCTTACTACCCCAGATCTTGTGATGAATTATCTTGTTTTAGCAGTCAGTGTCTTCCTAGTTAAGAGTCATGCTCTAAAACTCAAAAATTGCTGTCAGCTTTCCTCACTGCAAATGGAAGGTGAACTGCACAGCAGCATTTTCACCACAAGGATCTGAAAGTGACACATTAAAAAACAACAACACCCAGCGCTGTCTCACTTCCTCCTTCAAAATAGTTCCAAAGCTAGGACAGCTCTTATCTTTGAAGGCTGCTACCCAAACGGAGCCATCTGGAATTTTTTCTGAGTGCTGCCTCTCTTGCGGAATCTGCTGAGGCATATTTCCTGACATGTCAATTCAAAGAAACATTGATCTTCCAATCCTATAGACCAGGGGTTCCCAACCTGGGGTGCTCACACCCCCTAGGGGTGCGAGACGATATTCCAGGGGGAGCGAGAAAAGTCCAGGTAAATATTAGGATATTGGCTATATGTTGGCATTTTTATTTTCTTTTGTAATGGACTAACTTTCTTTTCATTTTAGAGTTAAGTATCGTTATTTAGTGGCTATCACATACATAACTGAAAAGATTCAATCCTACCATATATTTAATAATTAAATAATTCAATCCTACCATATATTTACCATATANATAATTAAATAATTCAATCCTACCATATATTTACCATATATTTCAGGGGGTGTGAGGTTCGAGTGAAATTTCTTTAGAGGTGCGGGGCGAAAAAAAGGTTGGGAACCACTGCTATAGACACATTTGTTTAGTGTTCTAGTAAAACCGGTGAGCTGCATCTAAATATTATCAGAAGATAACCAGGCGAAGCAAAACTCATTCTTAGCCATTGTGAAAGAATATAGTAACGATTAAAGCAATGCATAGGCTTGTTATTGTGTTTGGGTCTTATATATAAGGAAGAGGATAATGGGTTTCAGCCTCCAGAATGACAACTATCATTTGAAAAAGAAAATGCATTTATATACATAAAATTAGTAATATTGTACCTGGTTCACTCAGCACGATGGATTCCTTTTCAAACCTTCTAATCTCAGAGGCTGACGATCATTTAAACTAGTAATGGATGTTAGACATAAGCAGGGAAGCACTGTAAAAATTCATTGTATGATGGAATATGCTGTATATCATACTGAATGAAGTTTTGTTTGTATAGCATAGTTTACCCTTACAAAAGTTGCCATATTAAGTTGCCTTTAACTTTCTTATGACTACCATGTGCTACTAATTGTTCTATGGGTGCTAATCTTGTTTACAAAAGGCATTTTAAAATGATTTTTTTAAATAGACCTCTCTCTCAGATTTCATAAGGGTTAGAAACAGTCTAACCATTTTTCAAAGCCATTTCGTTTGTTTTTAAAACCAAGTAACAATTGTTTAAAAGGGGTATACCTTCTTCCATATCGTTTATCTTACCTGTCATCATGCTATGAGAAAGTGTGGGTACACATGGAATAAATCCGGCTGTGTATCTGATATGCTGTGCAAGACAGCCTACTGAAAATTGTAAAACACAGCAATCAGTTGTCTTCACACATTGCTGTGATTTATTAAATTCAGATAATGCAAGACTGGGAGGGCATTCCAGATTCCTCTCCTCCCCCTCCCCTCAGCTTCACCTCAAGAGGACAGATTCTGGAATAACATGCAATTTTAGCCAACCATTTGGCACATTTAACATTTTACCTGATTCGAGTTAGAAAACTACAACAATGTGTGCAAATCAAATCACCAGGATAACTGTCCCATGAGAAAAGTGTTGGCTATGCTTTACGTGACAGCTTTACAATTCTCTAAAATCAAATTATGTTCATTGTGTTTTGTTTTGAAAGATTTTACTAGTGAAAACAAAACAACTCTTCACATCGTAAGAGAAAATCTCTCTCTCTTTCTCTCCATTTTAAGAATCATAGAATCATAGGGTTAGAGGTTCTTCCCTTGGAGGTCTTCTTGTCCAATCTCCTGCCCATGGCTGGAGAAGTTATTGCAACCCAGATAGATGATTGTTCAATCTTTTCTTGAAGATCTTAAACAATGGAACGTGAACAACAAAGCTGTTCCATTGAATTAATTATTCTTACTGTGAGGACATTTTTCCTTAGTTCCATATTGGATCTCTTTTTTCCTGCTAACAGTTGCTTTGGAGAACAAGTCAATCCCCTTCTCCCTGTGACATCTCAAGTACTGGAAGACAGCAACAATGTCACCTCTAATCCTTCTTTTTATCAGGCTAGATATATCTAATTCCCTTAACCATTCATCAAACTGTTTAGACTCTAGATCCCTCACCATCTTTGTTGCTCTTCTCTGCACTCTTTCTAGAGTCTTAGCATCTTTTATACCATGATGACCAGAACTAGCCCATAACTTCAGTATAGAGTGGTTCTTTTACTTCTTGCGATGCTATCTCTCTGTTGATACAGACTAGGACTACATTGGCTTTTTTGGCAGCTGCAGCACAGTGCTGGCTCATACTTATATGGTACACCAAGATCTCTTTCACAGTTACCACTGTTGAGCCAGCTATGGCCTTTTCTCTATCTATGCATTTATTTTTTTCTGGCCTAAGCATAAGACCTTACTTTTCTCATCACTGAATTGCATTTTGTAGGATAGGGCCCAATAATTAAGCCTGTCAAGATTCTTCTGAATCTTCAGTCCATCTTTTGTCTGCATATTTGATGAGTTCCTTTCTGTCTCCTCATTTAGGTTATTTATGATGAGAACTGAAGAGTATGGGACTCTGGACAAAACTTTGAGGTGCATGTTTCCTGCCATATAGATATATAGAAACTTTACAAATAATGACAGAACATCTATTCTTTTCCTGAAACTACCTCCAGGGGTGGGCTGCAAGAAGTTCACAGGGGTTCAGGAGAACCTCTAGCTAAGATTCTGTGCAGTTTGGAGAACCCCCAAATCCCACTCCTAGCTGGTCCCTCTCACTCCACCCCTTCCTTCCCAGGAATCCCCATGTGGCCTCTTTTGGATGCAGGTAAGTGTAGGGTACATATGGAGGCTTGGGGAGGGCAAAAAATGGGAACTTCCTTCCTGGAAGTTCAGGAAGGCTGGAAACAGGCCTATTTCCAGGCTTCCAAAGAGCCATCCTGGAGGCTCGAGAAAAGCCTCCAGAACCAGAGGAAGGCAAAAATACCCCACCGTGGTGCAGGAGGCCGACTAGGCCATGCCCACCTAGCAACCGGTCAGAGAACCCTTTGCTAAGCTTTTTGAAGCTACCTCATATACATGACAACATGTTCTCATATGTTTAAAACAATTTGGTGGTGGGGGGGAGCTCTAATTTTTATATAGACAAATTCTGTGATCAGAAAATGTGGTAGTTACAGAACTTAAATCTACAGCAGGGCTTAGTTGTTCTTTCAGAAGCCGTTGCTGCTGGAAAGGGGAAGGGATGTGTTTCCAACGAGAAGGATTTTTTTCCAGAAATCCTTAACGAACAGGTTTAGGAGGGGATTGAGAAAAATATAATCACCTAATCATCCTAAGTTTTTCTGTCTGCCTATACAGAAAGATCAGCTCCAATGTTAGCAATTCTGCCTGCTTTATGGCAAACTGGGCTGAGATATCTGATTAACATAACAACATAAGCAGAGCTAAGCTGGTTCTGAGTCCATTTAATCCAGCAGTCTGTGCTCACTATGGCCAAGCAATGCACAAGGAAGCCCACTAGTCTTCCAGCAGATGGCCTTCAGAGGCATCCATACTGCTAATAGCCATTGATCCTCTGAATACCATGAATTGGTCCAAGACTTTTTGTGAAGCCAGTCAAGCTGCTAGCTGATATGAAATACTGGGATAATGAATTCCCAAGTTTAATTATACATTGTGTGAAGGAATGTATCTTGGATGAGGAAAATTTCTCAGAAAAAGGCATTGCAACAAGAGGGAAAAATAGTACTTTAGCACAGTAACAGCTAAAGAAAACTTGATCTTATCTCATGCTTAGTTTGGATCAAAACAGAAGAAAATATTTTTCCAAGACATGTTTGTGGTATGGTTAGATGCAAATGGAAAAGTCCCACAGCTTCTGCTAACCATTAAATCAAACCATAACACAATGTATGGTTTAGAACCCTTTTTCTGCCTTTGTTTCCCATTTAGCTAGCATTCATGTGTCCAGCTGCCTTTGATTTAAACTCTAGTTTAGAAATCATTGATAATGGAAAATATATTTTTGTAGACCCATTTCAAACACTGGTTTCTGGTTCCTTAGCTGATAAATGTCAAAAATGCTTTTTTTGTCTGTATTTTGGCAATGGAGTTGTTATGTTGTGGGAAAGACGACTTGAGACCAGTTACTCTTTAGTTGCTTTTAATTCTATCTCTGGAACTGAACCACAGTGGAGCCATGGCAGCCTCCTTTATAGTGGCTGCTCGTGGCTCTCAGCCAATGACGGCTATTCAAGTTTCCCACCGGCCGGCCGGACCAATCAGAATGGAACATTCAAATATTCAAATATACAACACCCCTCCCTATGTGGTCCAGTCCAACCA
>BHFT01023976.1:0-12796 GCA_004320025.1 Laticauda laticaudata | reverse complement strand
TCACCCTACTTCATCGGGGGGTGCATGACACGCAGCGTTTTCCTCCCTCACAACCTACCTCATGGACAGCCCTACAACTTCCAAATGCCTCACCTGTTAAAGAGAGATCTTCAACTTACAGCTGTCCCAGGGGGCAAACGGGACAGGTGGTGTTGGAGCGACGCCTTTGGCATCCTGGGCCAAGAGGTTCCGAATGTTTCTACTTTTCACCACTATGGCAGCACTCCCAGTATGAGAACCGTGAGTGTGAGTGATCATATGAAAGCACACGCCTTGGCCGCATCCACTTCCACACAATCTCATGCGCACCCGCTACCCAGTCTTGCAGAACAGGCTCGGTGGACCTTCCAACAAGGCAATGGGACATGGTAGAGCCTGGCGGAATGGAGGCAAAAGGGCGCAAACCTGGATTTAGAACCACTGAGAAGTAGTGCCAAGCCCACCCAACAGAGCCTCACGTGAAGACGAAGGGAACATGCGCAACCTCCTGAATACACTGTGCAACTTCCCAGCGAGTGGTGGTGTGAAGACAGATGGTAAATTGCTTAATGGAATGCTTCCTTGAGCCTGTTGGGCATAACACTTGATGAGTGTTGTGCCATGTATGTTTGAGTGGCCCTACAATGAACAGGGCCATTAATAAAGATTTGTTGTTATGTGACATTGTGTGGATGGATTATCTTACATATATTGATAAAAAAGGCCCATCGGTGTTTGCGCACACCTGGGGAGGGTCTGGACCAATACATCCCACTATGCTGAGCACTGGAGGTTTATCTATCTCACAAAGCCGATATTCCATCCCAAAAGGTAGGATCTCTGCCCATCCCCCACAGCTATCTCCAAAGCGCGAGCCCACAAGCCTTCTAATCTTAAACCTCATCCTCAAGCCTGCCCCAAAGGCTTTCTAAAACCATTTCTAAAAGTCCACCCAAGGTCTTTATTTTTAAAAAAGAAATGAAAGCAAGTGTGTGAATTCAAAAGAGATAGACTTTTAAAATTAACAACAAGCTATTTAAACAAAAAAAATGGGGGGTCTGCACTCCTTTGGTTTTCAAGTCTCAGGGGTGAAGTGTTCCAGTTGTTGTGAGGGTGGCTTTGGTTGCTGGAGGTGCTTGTCTGATCTCCCCGCATCATCAGCCTCCTCCAAGAAAGCAGAAGACATAGCAGGCAGAGAAGGAGAAGCTCCAAGCCCCCAGAAGAGCGAGGCCTTTGCTACAAGACCCAGCAAAAACCAGAGTGAGGGGCCACGAGTGGGGAGATGGTGCCCTGTCCCTCTTCGCAGGCTCGGCAAGCAAGAGGCCTGAGCGGGCTTTCCTTTCTTCTTCCCCATGTTGTGGGGTGCTGGCTGATAGGGAGGCTGGGCAGGGAACGAAGGCTGGCAGGAACGGAAGGCTGGAAGGAAGGCGGACAGGGATGGCAGCACCAAGGCCTGGCCAGAAGGCTGGCAGGGCAGGCAGCACCAAGGCTTGGCAGGAAGGCTTGCCACCCCAAGACTGGCAGCAGAAAAGCTGGGGCAGCAGGCAGGCACCAAGGCTGATAAGGCTGGCAGGCAGGCAATGAAAACCAAGGCTTGCAGAGGAAGGCAGGCAACAAGGCCTTGCAGGCAGGCAAATTGAAAACCAAGGCTGGCAGGAAGGGCAATGCACCAAGGCTGGCAGGCAGGCATGAAACCAAGGCGGCAGGCAGGCAGCAGGCACCAAGGCTGGCAGGCCAGACTGGCTGGCAGCACAAAGCTGGCAGGCAGGCAGGAACAGCAAGGCTGGCAGGCAGGGCCAGACAGCAAGCTGGCAGGGAGGCTGGCAGCAATACTTGCCAGCCAAGGGCTTGCAGCAAGGGCTTGCAGGCAGGGCCATGCAGGCAGGGCAGGCAAGGCTTGTTTCAACGTCCGGCGAGCAAGGGTCTTTTCCTCGAATGGTGACCTGCCTCCGAAGCTGCTTCCCTTTATATCTGCGGGTGGGGGGCTTACGCAATGGCATTCCTCCCGCTGCGCAATTATTAACGCTAGGCATCCGTCTAGCTTCTGCTTGTGCAATCCCCGCTAGGGGGCTTCCGCTGGCATCCGGCTTTCATCGCTCTGCATCCGCTCTCTGCAATCCCGCTGATCCGTTCCGCACAGTGGCCACCAGAGTTCCCCGCTTTGCTGAGGCCCCTGGAGGAAGCCGCTGCGGATGTGCCATCCGCTTCCCATCCACTTCCATCACCGCGGCTTCTGTTTCCGCAATCTGCTTTTCCATCCGCTCTGCGTCCTCCCCCGTTCCGTTCCTGTTCCGTGTTATCCGCTCTGTTTATGCAAATTTTTGCCCCTTTTGAGAGCAGATAACAACGGATGGAACATTTTTCTTTTCCGCTCTGTCCTTTTTACTAACGTTTTGCATCCGTTGGGCAGTGTGACAGGGCCTTAAGGTTTGACTGAAATTAATGTGTGACATGGAAAGTTTACATACTTGACAATCATGCAAAAATCCATATACCTTGCAAATCAGGTTAATTTCTGTTAAATTAGGTTGAAGTGCAATTTAATCATTTGTTTCCTTCTTTTAGAGTCTCATTTTTCGGATGGAGATTATTTTATTCTATTTTTTGTATTCCTTCTTAAACTTGGGGAAGAAAGAAAATCAGCATGGAATGAATTTTCATGACATTTCCTCCTATGACCATATTTGCTTGTCATGCAGATGAATTTCTTGGGAATAATTTTTGAGCATACTTTTTCATAAAAATACCTCTTTGCATTTCACTAGATTTGATAGAGGAGGGTGTGGTCCAGGTCCTTGGCCTTAAATGTTGACATCTAGTGGGACCAAGGCAGAATGCCTTCTTGGTAGCTGCTCCTGCCATTTGGTCCCCTATATATTTAACCTTTTGAAAAAAAATGTAAAGATCTGATGTTTCCCATAAACATTGGGGTAATGTGAAGCTATAGCCCCAAAAGTGCTTTTGTGCATGTCAGGCTCCTTAGGGTGCCAGGAGTTTTCTATATTGATGTTTGTATATTTATAGTATAATGATACACCTTTTATTATAAAAGGTTATAAAGATATAAAAGGTTACTTTTATATTGTATAAAAGGGTACACTTTTTATAAAATAAGAGTATAAGAACACCACTGGGGAACTCTGGGTGGCTTACAGTTATAAAATGTATGTATACAGGTATATATAACTCCAATAAATTAATATTTTTAGTTATTAGTTGCGTATGTAGTTTCTGGAAGGTGAGATTTTAGCACTGGAGTGAGTTCTGGTTTGCATGTAAATCTTAGAAACAATGAATTGGGTCTGTGTAAAAAATTAGACCAAATAAAATTGTCTTCTATTTCTACTGGGTATTGGGTGAGCATACATACACTTGAGAAAGGAACACAGTTTTGGCTTTTGTTTGATTCTCTATTATAATGTGATTACTATTAAAACTTCATACCTATCATTTATTAGAAAAGTAGCATTGCTGTGCATCTCTCACAAGTAAATGTGCATATAAGGTTAATTAGTTGCCACTAATAAGAATTTCAGGATATTAACATTGTATAGTCCTGCCTGGGGCAGGGAAACTCACTTATAGTACTGTAGGTAAAGCTATAATTTAAGGTAAGATCTAATAGCGTACAATTTGTAGAAAAAAATATAACAAAGTAAAATCCAAATTCATTTTTCCATCTCTGTGACAATAGAAAGATAAATACCTGGAGGCATGTGGTAATTGCCATAAAAAAAAAAAAGCAGCAAGATGTTTCTGAGACATGCAAAACATAATCAGCAATGTTCTTTCTCTCCTTCCTTCCCTCCCTCCGTCAGTCTGTCCCTCCATCTCTCTTTGCCTTCTGCTATTTCTCTGTACAGTATAGCTGTATGAACATGTATGTCTGCATGTGCTTTGGTCACTGTTGAGTATCCTCCAGAGTGTACTGCTCAAACAGTGTGACATGATTGGAACAAGGCAAATGAACCAAAGTAAAGCCAAGAAACTGTATTTAGAAACCATAGGAAACAAAAGGTAAGATAATTCAAGATCATTACCTGGTCACAGTAACTACAAAGGAGAAGATTTTGAGGTCAAATTAGAATAAAACAATACCGAGGTTAACAAAAAATACAGAATTAGACAATTGACAGTTGAAAGTGATTCAGGTAAGAAACTCCCAGATAGACTAATAATAGTAAGTCAAGTGTACCTCCAAGAAATCCTAAATCAGGCTAATAGCTTTTAACTCTGAGCTTAGGCTAAGGAAATCAATTGTGCCTTCAGGACAAAGGTATTGTAGGTCAGCTTCTTGGCTGCCCTGAGTCCTTAGAATAGGACATTGGTCTAAGTCTTGTACCCTGTTATCTGCAGCCTCTATAGTCTTATAAAGTTCCAGAACATGACACTATGAAGATAATAAGCTTCTTTGGTTATTCAGCTAAAGTTACTGACCAAAAAATAGCCATCATTCTGCCTTGTTCCTGTTCCCTGTAATCGTATTTTCTCAAACTCAGCCCAGTTTTTCATGTAGCCCAGATGTAGTCAAATGTAAAGCACTTCAAACTTGATTGCAGGAAGTATGATTTCAGCAACAGAGTGGTCAATGTCACAACCTGATTCTGTTATCACCTACACAAACTCCCACTCCTCAAACTAACCTCTATTGACCTCACCCCATTCCTAAGAGGTCTATAAGAGGCGTACATAAGGCACAATCATGCCTACCTTTCCTGTCCTATTGTCCCCAATTATTAGTTCCCATTTCTTATATTTAAACTTATGTTTATTCCTATTTCTATTGTATTGTAAGTTTTCACAAAACAAATAAACAAACATACAAACAAACAAACAAATAAACAAGAGTACCAAATAAAAAGTTGTACTATCTGTATATATACTCATGTCAAACAGTTGTCATTCAGATCCTCAAACGATGCAGAGAGGGATTCAGAAAATAAAGATGTGTGTGTAACCAACACAATGTCCTACTTGAGGTCTTCCATGCATTTAGCTGAATACCTGAATAGAGCTATTTTTGGCCTGCAGAATCTGGTTACACAATAATATGTAATTTATTGCAAGCTATAGCAAACTGACAGATGGGAAAATTTCATTGTGAGTAAGACTCTAACTATAAGAAAGGAGATGTTGCTATCCTATGCTAGGTTTGGTGAAACTGACATATTGAAATATGCTTCTTTTTTGAGCCCTTAATGTTGTTGTTTTTTCAGTACCTAAACAAATCTTCCTTTGTCTCACATGCTTCTTTTGCTAATTCCTTTGTAGGTTCTTTTTGAGGTGCAATAACCTATCCACGTTGCCTGCTAAAATTACCCAATGATTTTGATTTCCAGTGGCATCTATCTATTTATTTATTTTTAAAAATTAAAATGGAACAATCCCACTATCTCTATAGTTCACATGGAAAGAACATAACAGTCTCAAAAGCTATTGTGGTAAAATGGCTCCTGAAAGAACACACTTACATTTTCATTTTCCACAATATATTCTCTATGGTAACTTGGAGTATAATACAATATTTTCATTTGGGATTTCCCCCCAATACTGGGCAACAGCCAACTGGTTACAATGTATGCCTCTGCTTCCAGCTACCAAAACCTTTATTTAAGTTCTAATTAACTTTTCACTTTCTCCTGTTAAATGAATCTCAGTAACAGCTTCCAATACAAAGTTTAATTACCATGCAAATGATTAGTCACATATGCAATGTACAGAATAATTCTTTTTCAAATGAATACTGTCATTTTCAGATAAAAATGTTGGAAAAAACTTCTTATGAATGTAATTGTTACTTTAAAAAAAAGATCTAACTGATGGCATTCTGTTTTTAAATATTCGTCTGGGCAAAAATATTGATATCTGACTATAACAATGCCAGGTTTTAAATTAATCCTGATTTTTTTAAAAAAGTAAAGTGACATGCAGGTTTTAGAAAATTCCATACATTTAGAACAATATTGAGATACACATTCAGCTACCTTACAGAAAACACCTGGACATGTGCACAATGTACCTTCTGATCCCCAGGATGCAGTTTTACAGGTAGTCCTCAACTTATTACAGTTCATTTGAAGTTACAAGGGCACTGATCAAAGTTACTTTTGACTGTTTTCACACTTATGACCATTCAGCATCCCTATGGTCATGTGATCAAAATTTGGCCATTTGGCAACTGGCTCATATTTATGATAGTTGCAGTGTAATGAGGGCATGTGATCATCTTTTGCGACTTTCTGACTAGCAAAGTCAATGAGGGAGCCATTAACAATCTTAACAACCATGTTACTAATGTAAAAACTGCAATGCTGACAAAAAGATAATAAAATGGGGCAAAACTCAGTTAACAATTGTTTTGCTTAGCAGTAGAAATGTTGGGTCCAATTGTGATCATAAGTTGAGGACTACCTGTACTGGAAACTGGCAGATGAGAAGCTGCTTTACCCCACTTTGCTTTTCTTCAGCTGATGCCCAGTCCTATGGATATGCTTTGTGAGATGAGAGAACTGGTGACTATAGAGTCACATTGTGTATGTGTGTGTGTGTGTGTGTGTGTGTGTGTGTGTGTGTTCCTTTCTCTTTTCCC
The DNA here is from genome assembly GCA_004320025.1 of Laticauda laticaudata. Taxonomy (NCBI): domain Eukaryota; kingdom Metazoa; phylum Chordata; class Lepidosauria; order Squamata; family Elapidae; genus Laticauda; species Laticauda laticaudata. The sequence continues at coordinate 6,228 of BHFT01023976.1, read as the reverse complement.
CTAGATATAACACACAGCCAATGGAGAATTCTGGTGCTGAAGACATACACAGTATGTCTTCTAAGAGACAAGATAGAAAAATCATATTTGGGAAAACCAACTAGATATTCCCATATCGAAACAGGCCAGTTTGAATTGGGCTCAGAACAGAGGTTCACAAAATACAATGGCAATCATTGTATTGACTCCCTTGCTATAAGCTTGGTCCCTCTTTCTCATGCTTCAGTTCCACAAATAGAATGCTTTGTAGCAGCTGCAAATAATACTATGGAAGCATTTTGCGGGAAGGAACCTGACTCACTCTGTTTCTCAGCACCTAGTTTCCTAGGGTACCAACGTACTGGCATGGGTTGGAAAGAGCAGTCATCCAAGACTGTAATGCCAGGAAATATGCTTCCATGAGGTCATTTTGTTTTGTTTAGAGAAGAAAAGGATTTGTTTTTCAATACAAAACTGAAGGACAAAGATAAAGTTATTGGAGACATTCAGACCACACCTGGAATACTGCAATCAATTTTGGTCACCATACTACTTAAAAAGATATTGAGACTTGGAAAAAGTTCAAAGAAGAGCAACTAAGATGATCAAAGGCCTGGAGACTAAACCATGTAACTGCCCTATCAAATCCCTTTTTTTTTTCAACACCACCAACAATACACCTACCCTACAAAAAGACATTGACTATATGTCAGAATGGTCAAACAAGTGACAACTTCAAATTTCAGCAAACAAATGCTCTGTCTCATATATTGGCCAAAAAAAAATAATCAGAAAATAAAATACAAACTGAATGGACATGACCTTGTAGATGACCCCCATTCTGTCAAGGACCTTGGAGTACTCATCTCTAATGATTTAAGTGCTAGAGCTTACTGTAACAACAGCCAAAAAGGCATTAAGAATTGTAAATCTAATCCTGCGTAGTTTTTTCTCTGGTAATATTGTACTACTAACTAGAGCATACAAAACATTTGCTAGACCAATTCTTGAATACAGCTCAACTGTCTGGAACCCACATATTGCATGTTGAGAGAGTCCAGAGATATTTAATGAGAAGAGTCCTCCACTCCTTTACTTGTAACAGAATACCTTATGCTATCAGACTTGAAATTTTGGGCTTAGACAACTTAGAACCACACCAACTTCAGTCTCACCTAAGCATAGTACACAAAATTATCCATTGCAATGTCCTACCCATCAATGACTACTTCAACTTCAACCACAATCCATGAGCATATAATAGATACAAACACAAGGTAATCTGCACCAAACTCGATTGCAGGAAATATGACTTCAGCAACAAAGTGGTCAATGCCTGGAATACTCTACCTGACTCTGTGGTTTCTTCCCAAAACCCAAAAAACTTTAACTTTAGACTGTCTACTCTTGACTTCACCCCATTCTACGAGGTCTTTAAGAGGTGTGCATAAGCTCATCAATGTACCTACCATTCCTGTCCTAATGTTCTCTTTTATTCTTATCCATTTCATGTATGAATAATCATGTTTATACTTATATTTGTAATCTATTACATGCTCAACAAATAAAAATAAATAAAAATAAATAAGATGGCTGCAGGTTTTGGGTCTGGCTAGTCTAATGAAAAGAAGAATTAGGGGTGACATGAGAGCAGTATTTTAGTATTTGAGGAGCTGCCACAAAGAAGAGGGATTCAAATTATTCTCCAAAGCACTAGAGGGCAAGACAAAAAATAAAGGTTGGAAACTAAATGAAGAGAGAAGCAACCGGGAATTAAATAAAAACTTTCTGACAGTGAGGACAATTAACCAGTGAAAAAGCTTGCCTTCAGAAATCGTGGGTGCTCTATCACTGGACAGTCTGGAGTCTGGACAGTCACTTGTCTGAGATGCAGAGATGTATTCAGCAGGTTCTGACCAGTTCTGGAGAATCAGTAGCAGAAATTTTGAGTAGTTCGGAGAACTGCAAATACCACTTCTGACTGGAGATTTTACAGTATCCTTCCCTGCCACACCCACCAAGCCATGCCCACAGAACGGAGAGTAAAAAAATGTTGAATCCCACCTCTGCTGAGATGGTATAGGTTCTCCTACTTGAGCAGGGGGCTGGATCTTCCAGCCTATTCTGGAAGGTCCCTTCCAGCTCTATTCTATTCTATCTCTGCAAACTGGGCAGATTCCCATTCCCCAGTGAGAATGAATGACTTGCAACACAGAATGGGTGACTAAGATTATGAAAACATTTCACTTAAACTCTTGTTTGTTTCTGTTCTGAAATTAGAAGACTTGATCAGTCACTGGCCATCTGGAAATACTTTTGGAAAGTATTCCAAAGGCTGAGAATAAGATCTTGGCTAAAGAGATCTGTGAAATTAGGAAAGAATTGTACTTATTGTCCCAACTTGATGGCAGTTCATACTGGAAGTGTAAAACAGCATTTTTTTTTCTGACCCAAACTGTGATGAACAAAGGAAAAGAAAAAGACATTATTTCATTTAATTCTATATCATCATTCTTTCATGGGCATAGCCCTACTTGGATTAGTGTTGGATTAGATTTTCTAAAGCTTAAATCATATCAGATCATTTTTTAAAAATACAAATACACTTCTATTGTTTATTTCTGCCTTTAACTTTTCAGCCTGAAATAGAACTAGATATCATCTTTGGTTCCTCTTATATGAAAATATTCTCAAAAGAAGTGGAAAATATGAAAAGATTTAGTGAAAATAAGAAACCAGTGACAGTCTGGTCAGCCAGAGCACTATTTTCTTATGAGTTTTGCTAGCAATAGTTCAGAGAAGCCCACTATAACGTCATGCATAAGGAGTGCTGCATTAGCTTATGGTAGGCAACAATGAGAAAGAGCTTAGGAGCACCTTTTCAGACAACAAATTTTATCAAAAGTGCTAAGTTTGCTACATCAGTTTAACCACCGCATGCCTCTGATGAAGTGAGCTGTAGTTCATAAAAGTTGATGCCTTTTACCGTATATACTCGCATATAAGCCGATCTCGCATATAAGCTGACCCTTAAAAAACTGCCCCAAAATGAGGAATTTGCAAAAACTCACATTATAAGCCGACCCCCAAATACCATGGTGTTCAACCCGATCTCACTGTCAAGGCTCACCATCAGAAAGATCTGGAGAACAGGCTTGGGCGCGACTTCCTGAAACAGCAGAAGTGAAGCCCCAGAGGGAAAAGGCGGTGGGCGAAAAAGTTGCGGCTCATTGTCCATCCAGGGAGAAAATGGCGCCCGACTTCGCACGCCTTACTTGGGCGAGGCTGCTAAGGGCCAGGCGAGGGCTGCAAAGGGCCAGGCGAGGCTGCAGCAGCGACTTGCGTGCGGGCTTCACGCGATGAGAGTCTTGGCTCTCATCGCATGAAACCGCTACTCTCGCCTAAGCCACTGCTGCCATTTCCCCCGCCTCCCATCGAGTCTCCCAGCTGATGGCTGTACAGCCACTGCCCAGCGAAGGCGATGAGAGTCTTGCTCTCATCGTGTGAAGTGGCCGACTGCGCCGATGAGAGCCAAGACTGTCATTGCCTTCGCTCAGGCAGCGCTTGCCGCGATGAGAGCCAAAGACTCATCGCCTTCGCCGGGCAGCGGCTTGTACAGCGCAATCAGCTGGGAGCCTCGATGGGAGGCGGGGAAGCGCGCGGCAGCGGCTTCGCTGGGCAGCAGCTTCGCGCGATGAGAGCAAGACTCTTCATCGCCTTCGCCGGGCAGCGACTTTCGCGCGATGAGAGCCAAGACCTCTATGTGCGAAGCCGCCACGCTAAGTCCGCTGCTCACAAATCAGATTTAATCGCGTAAAGCTCCGACCCCCAAATTTTGGGGAAAAAAAAGCGTTCTAAAGTCGGCTTATATGCGAGTATATACGGCATATTTAATAAAATTTGCTAGTCTGAAAAGGTGCTAGTAATCATCTGAATATGCAGAAGGAGGAGGTTTGACTAAAAATATTTTCTGAACAGCAGTAAATCCATTCTAATTTTCTAATTTCAACCAAGAATTCAGATATCAATCACCATCATATGCAATATGGCAGGGGTCCCCAAACTTAGCAATTTTAAGACTCCAACTATGCTGACTGGAGAATTCTGGGAGTTGAAGTCCACAAGTCTTAAAGTTGCCAAGTTTGGAGACCTCTGCAATAAAGTCTTCTAAAACAGTTCTAAGAGCAATAGTTGAATTAATGTTGCAGCTGCTGTGGCCTGAGCAAGAAGACAGCTAACCATCAAAAGGTGATGGCAGTGAAGAAATTTAAATTTTCATTTAGAATCCTGCTGGCTTAATGCCCCATTGAGACTTTCTGCTTCAGGGAGCATACCAGCAATGGTAGTTGATTATTCGTGGCATACCATGAACAGCAAATATGTCCCACGAGTAGGGAATTTAAAACCTTCCTGACAGATCTTCTCTTCCAAGGCTTCCCCAGTTTTTTTGAAAAAAACCTGCCACCAGTCAAGCTGAACCTCTTAAGTCTCTCTGGTCTGTAAAAGTGGGGAATCTTCAGAACTTCTCTCTTCAGCCCAACTCTAGAAAAACAGAAGGGAACAAACTTTGTGCCTGTAGTGAATCACAAGGGGAAATTGTGTAAATGTGCAAACTTTCCTGTAGGAGGGGAAAATAGTGAAAATTTCCTTCTAAAATTAATGAATCCAAATGCATAGATATAAAAATGAGGAAAAGAGAGTGTGAGGAAGTTATAACCCACCCCCTCCTAGAAAAATGAAATATTTTGGGATATACTTTAAAAAAGGCAAAATATTTCCCCTAAGAGAGAAGTACAGAGAGGCAGAAACTCAGCCCCCCCACCTTTGTCAATGGGCCATTAAGGTCTGAGTCGGTCTATTCTACATAACAAAGGTAGGATTAACCCTCTACCCAACTCACGACATGGCAAAGGTGGTATTCAGCAGGTTCTGACCAGTTCTGGAGAATGGTAGCAGAAATTTTGAGTAGTTTGGAGAACCGGCAAATACCACCTCTGACTGGCCCAGGGGTGGGATTCAAATTCTTTAACCATCAGTTCTGTGGGTGTGGCAAGGTTGGTGTGGCCATGTGACTGGGTGGGCATGGCTTCTTATTTTTTATTTTTTTTGCAGCAACACCCCCCCCCCCGCCCATGTTTGTGCCATTCTGGACCTCAGGAACTCCTGTGAGGGTGATTTTATGCCCAGGAAGCTTCCTTGGGGCCAGGAGGCAAAACATGGAGCACAGGGGATGGTTGCTGCCGTTTTTTGCCTTCTGGGCTCAGAGTAATTCTCCTGGGCAAAGCAGTAAGACAGGCCCAGGGGGATCAGACGAGATGATCATCAAGCGAGGGAGGGAGAACCTTGAGGAGGTGACTGGGGCATAGGAGGATACACAGTGAAGCAAAATCGGGGTAAATGCGTACTGTAGACAGGAGCTGGCATAATGATGAGTGGCTGTGAATAACAGCAGGGGAAATTTATTTAGAAACAAAGGGGGTTGCCGTGAAAGGTGCTGGGCTTAACGAGCAGCTCGCTAGCGGCAACCAGCTGATGGAGGCGTTGACAGTGCTTTTATATAGGCAGCTGTCAAATGGGCATCAAACAATCAGAATGGTCTGCAGCTCCCCAGCCAGGAAGCGGAGCGCAGAGGGAAGACCTTCACAACACGTACTCCGTTTCCCCGGCAAGAGAGATGTGTAGTCCGCAAGTAAGTGGCCGGTGTTCTCTGGTGGTCGAATGTCGTTTAAGAAGGGCTTTCTGTTCGTTGGTGAAGCCTCCTGCTTCAAGGGCCTTCGGAGCTGGTTACCGCTGGAGGCGCTTGTCCGCCGGGGAAGCTTTTGATGGGTCGTCAGGCACTGGGAACAGGTAGGTCCTCCATCCACGGCTCTCGTCTCCCGGGTGGTCCTCAGGTCGGCAGCGGCAGGCTCTCTCTCAGCTTAGTAGACTAGGTTGGTGGGTGATCGACCAGGTCCATTAGCGCACTTTCCAATACCTCCTCAGCTGGTCGATTGTGTCTGTGCAGGTACGACCATCTTCCAGCAGGCACCTATATGATTAGGCGCTTGTCACAGCTATGACCTGTCCTGGGCACCCATAAGGGGTGGCCTGCATATACTTGCAGGCATAAACCAGGTCCATTTAAGAGCAAACTCCTAGGCGGGCTGTCAGGACACAAGAGGAGTCACTGGGGCGTAGTGGAGGGTGCAGCATGGTCCGTGGACAGTCCTCAGCGCCCTAACCATAAGGAGTTCAGCTGGGGCCTTACTT
>BHFT01023975.1:5118-99013 GCA_004320025.1 Laticauda laticaudata | reverse complement strand
AAAAAAAAAAAAAAAAAAGCAGCATCTTAAGTTTGTGACAAAGCAAAGGGGGTGAATTATTTGCAGATTATAATTGACAATGTCATCAAAGATAATCATCATAATTATTATGATTTTTTGTACGCCTTTAAAAAAAGGAAAGAATCCCAATGTCATTTTAATCTTTCTCTCGTGTCAGCATGCTCGAGGCATTCACCTGCATTCTTAAGTTCCTAAACTTTTGAACATGCAGCTGTCGTCTTTAAACCAGTTTTGGAAAGAAAGAAAGAAAGAAAGAAAGAAAGAAAGAAAGAAAGAAAGAAAGAAAGAAAGAAAGAAAGAAAGACAATGGGAAGGAAGAAAGGAAAGAAGGAAGTGGAAGGGAGAGAAAGGTTGGCAAGAAATGATGGATGAATGGTAGAAGGAAGGAAGGAAGATAATTTGGAATGAAGGAAGGAACTAGAAGAAAGAGGAAGGAAGTGGAAGAGAGAGAAAGGTTGGCATAAAGGAAGGAAGGAAGGAAGGAAGGAAGGAAGGAAGGAAGGAAGGAAGGAAGGAAGGAAGGAAGGAAGGAAGGAAGGAGGGTTATCCAAAAAAATAACATTTTCTGACTCGATTTCTGTCTGTGTTTTTTAGATCTGGTTTTTCATGGACACGGAGGTCTCAATACAGATAATGGACAGCAAGTGGCACCTGCAACAATCACATTTGTTCAGGCTGCAAGATTATGGACATTTCTTTTTCAAAGCAAATCATATTCATTTCAGTGGATTTTATATCCAGGCAAGTGAATGTAGAATTAGAAACTGATTCATGTCAAATAGTGAGGTTTAGTGAGCCATAGAAACGGATGAAAAACAGGACATGAAACATAAGCAGTTTTCACCTTACAATCATTTCTTTAGTAATTGTTCAAAGTTACAACGGCACTGAAAAAAGGGACTTACAACTGGTGCTCGTGCTTACGATCATCCCAGCAGCCCCATGGTCACATGATCAAAATCCAGGTGCTTGGCAAATGGGCATATATGAAGGTTGCGTTGTCCCATGGTCATGGGATCACCAATTGTGACCTTCCCAGCCAGCGTCCAACAAGCGACATCGTAGTGATTCATTTAATTGTGGCAAAAGAGTAAAATGTAAAATTATGTATGACTCACTTAACAAGTGACTTGCTTAACAACAGAAATTCTGGTCCCAATTGTGGACATGTCAAGGACTCCCTGTAGTATGGGTATTATTAAGGATGAAGGAATACGTGGAATTGCTTGGAAACATATATGCATCCTAACTGGATACGTGTGCTTCGCGATGAAACTTTGTGATCGGGCTATGCAGGAGAAATTTGATTCACAATTCGTTGGCTCAGTGGTGGTCAGTGATTGAAACACATAAGAGAATATCGCTCCTGCCGCCCTGAGTACAGAAGTAGTTCCATAGGTAGAAGGTGTAGACGTTTTGGTGAGGTACCAATGTTTACTACTGTAAGGAGCCCCAGGCTGCCCCTGAGTGAAGGAGTGGACCGTTTGNTCCTGCCGCCCTGAGTACAGAAGTAGTTCCATAGGTAGAAGGTGTAGACATTTTGGTGAGGTACCAATGTTTACTACTGTAAGGAGCCCCAGGCTGCCCCTGAGTGAAGGAGTGGACCGTTTGCCAATTTGAACTGAATGTGAGGCAACTGGCAGTTGGAACAGAGTTCTTTTCAGATGGGGAGGGGCAGTAGAACTCCTTAGCATCAGAGCGTGTTAATTGCTGTATAAGAAATACTAATGATCTGATGGTCATTTTGAAAAATCCTTTCTTAGTGAGAACCTAGAAGGGGAATATCTTTTCTATATTTCACTAATCTTTTGTTTCTAACGTTCATATTTATTCTCTAACCATCGATAGAGTAATTCCCATATCATATAATTTTCAGTTTGTTCCTTCTCTTTAATTGCAAGTGTTAACCTATTCATTTCTGCACACCCTAATATTTTCCTGATCACATTCTCATCAGTAGGAATCTCTTCACTATTGTTTTGTGCAAATACAATTCCAGCTGCAGTTAATACATGAATAATCAAATAAACATTCTCGTTACTATAAATTTCAGGTAAAATCCTCAACAAAAATATGTTTTTAAGTCAATGTGCTGTTGTATCATCTTTTCCAGCCATGTATGTATTTTGTCCAATATTTTTTGGCTTCTAGATATGTCCACCACATATGATAATATGATCCAGGTATCTGGTGGCATTTCCAACATTTTGCTGATATATCTTTTAAAAAGCTTCTTCATTTCTGAAGAAGAACTGAAGAAGTTTCTTGGATGAGAAGTGAAACGTTTTCAAGAGGAAAAAAAACAAGAAAATCCAGTTGCCTTTTGAAAAAGCACCTTTAGGACAACCATGACCTCAAAGACTGAGGATCTCCATCAAGGGCAAGCAAACAAATTATGATTTAAGCAAGCTGGGGGAACGCAACCAACATTTTGCTGAGAAGAATGTCAGATGTACTATTCATATTCTGCCTGTGTGACAAATCAGCATTTTCAGCTGGGCTTAGCTGTACAAAACCATTAGCTGTGGTTCAAGAAAGAATTCCTTGTACAAACTCACCCCTGCTGATGTCTTTCTAGCTTTATGCTTATAGTTTCCCTAATGCAGTTAAAAATAGAGAAACATCACTTTCCTTGCCTGTATGGATCTCCTTCAAACCTTTCTAGTAGTATGTATTTTCTGATGGAGTTTGCAACACAGGGTTCAGAACAGAGGTGGGCTTCAAAACAGAGGTGATATTCAGCAGGTTCAGTAGCAGAAATTTTGAGTAGTTTGGAGAACCGGCAAATCTCACTTCTGACTGGCCCTGCCAACCTCATCTATTCTCTGCCTCTCCTTCTTTTGTTGCCCTGCACAGAAGAATGGAGCTGGAAAGCAGGTTAGTGGGGTGGGGAGGGAATGGGATTTTGCAGTATTCTTCCCCTGCCATGCCCACCAAGCCATGCCCACCAAGCCACACTCACAGAACTGGTAGTAAAAATTTTGAATCCCACCACTGCTTCAAAAAATTTAGCAATCGGTTCTCTGCTCGGTTACTGGGTGGGTGTGACCATGGTGGGCATGGCCTAGTCGGCCTCCTACTGTCAGCATTCAGATTCAGGATAATATCAGTGTTCCAGCAAACCTCCACCCCAACCAGTAACTCTAAGACAGGCATCTTCTCAGAAGTTCCTTTTATTTTGGATAGTAACTGGCACAACTGGGGAAACCCAAAAGTTCAGTGTTTCCTTGCAATAAGTAAAAACTACAAATCCATCCCCTGCGCCCATCATCGCATTACATGGCCCAATCACCATCCATCCCAACTTGAGACTTCCTCTCACTTATGCATAACAGAACCTGACCTTGAATTAGAAAAAAAATGTTGTTATGTCTAACTAGATATACTCCAAGAAATTATCCCCTCCCACTTTCCCAGACTCAAAATGTGGCAGCCTGGGTGCATCTGATCTCAGTATGGCTTCCAAAGCTGACACCTGCACCATGGTGAGGGGGGCGCATTTTCACCCTCCCCAGGCTCCCGAGGGTTTTCTCAAGCCTCCGGGAGAGCAAAAATGGTCTCCCCAGGCTCTGGAGCCTCTCTGGATGCCGGAAACAGGCCCATTTCCAGTCTTTTTGAAATTCTAGGAGGCCCATTTTTTCACCCTCCTGGGGCTCCAGAAGCTTTCCTTGAGCCTCCAGGAGGTCCGTTTCCCCCTTCCCTGGACTCCAGAGGCTCTCTGGAGGCCAGAAACAGGCCCTTTTTTGGCCTTCTGGAGCCTCCAGGAGGCCTGTATTTTTTGCCCTCGCTGAGCCTCCATGCAGGCTCTGCACTAACCTGGGATCCAAAACAGGCCCCGTGGAGACTCCTGGGAGGGGCAGGAGGGGGCAGCTAGTTGTTGCAACTATCAGATGTAAAATTAACATCCACTTTGTCCGAACCGATGCGAACTGGAGCAGCCCACTCCTGGTTCAGAATAATAGTTTCCTTTCGTTATGAATTTATCCAAAGGAAACTGATGTGAATTCTTTTGTTCACTTTCAAGAGTATCGAGAGAAAATGGTTAAAAAAAATAGTTGGGATTGCAGTGCTGTTTTTATATGTTGTGCAATAAACATAGTGTATGTGTAACAGATTGGGAAAAAAAGAAACTTTCAAAAATGCCCCTTAGCCTCCTCACCTGCATCGTAAATTAAAATGCTACGCTTCAACATGTAAATATTTTGCCAACATTCTCTTCTGTTTTGCAAGAAACTGCAAAGCGAAATTCTGGGTTTTCAAAGAAAAAAAGCAAAAAAGCCACCCAACTCGGGAGAATTTCCCAATTCCTGCCAGTACGGTCCAGCCAATTTGGACCCTTCTAAATATTTCAATCTGTTGGTGCAGATGCAATAACATAGCGGAGTGATACTTATTAATAGAGCAATAACACTGGCACTTATAAATCAAGGTTGGTGAATTATCCCCCCTGTTCACAAGTCATGATTTACAGCTTGGCTTTTTCCTCCCCGTTGAAGGAACGTCTGCATTTCTTAGGCAATTCCATTTGCTATCCGTGGCTTCCTTCCTTACCGTTTCTGAAAGGAATGTCATTAAAAAACACACACGCTGACTTGGTGCTGAAAAGATGGTACAGAATAGTAATGTGTGAATAAGGTGACTGAGAGGACGCGGTACTGCCCAGTTTTTGCTTTCAGTTTATTAAGAAGCGGGGAAAGGACACCATTAACCGCCCTCACAATTTCCTGGGGTCCTTTCAGATCACACACAAAGCTAGTTCTCACTCCACGCTAAGCCATAATGTCATTTAATTAATTCCGGCTTGTTTGTTTATGAATCTAGTCCTGAATTCACACAGCTGTACAAGTAGTCTTTGACATGCCATGATTTGTTTAGTGACTGTTCAGAGTTACAATGGCACTGAAAAACATGGCTTATGACCATTTTTTCATGAGCCACGGTGGCGCAGTGGTTAGAGTGAAAAAGTGCAGAGAAGAGCAGGATGATTAGGGAACTGGAAACTAATCTCCATAGACATTTAGTGATGCCTAATAAATAAAGGGCAAACTAAAAGAAATGTTATACATACTATATAATATCATTCTATAAAGCCTTAGTAAGACCACACCTAGAACTGCATCCAATTTTGGTCATCACATTATAAAAAAGATGTTGGGACTCTAGAAAGAGTGCAAAGGAGAGCAACCAAGATGATTAGGGTACTGGAGGCTAAAACATATGATGAACGGTTGCAGGAACTGGGCATGGCTAGTCTAGGGAAGAGAAGGACCAGGGGAGACAGGATATCAGTCTTCCAGTATTTGAGGGGCTGCCACAGAGAGGAGGAGGGGGGTCAAGTTGTTTTCCAAGGCACCCAAAGGCCAGATAAGGAATAACGGATGGAAACTGATCAAGAGAGATTCAACCTGGAAATAAGGAGAAACTTTCTGACAGTGAGAACAATCAACCAATGGAACAGAAGTTGCCTTCAGAAATTGTGGGAGCTTCATCCCTGGAAGCTTTCAAGAAGAGACTGGACTGCCATTTGTCAGAGTAGGGTCTCCTGCTTGGGTTGGGGGTTGGACTAGATGACCCTACAAGGCCCCTTCCAACTCTGTTAAACTGTTACAATCTGTTAGAGTGCAGTACTGCAGCTTTTTCTGCTGCCTGCCTGCTGCCTGCAATTTGGCAGTTCGAATCTCACCAGGCTCAAGGTTGACTCAGCCTTCCATCCTTCTGAGGTGGGTCAAATGAGGATTCAGATTGTTTGGGGCAATAAGCTGACTCTGCAAAACTGCAGAGAGAGAGCTGTAAAGCACTAGAGAGAGCTGTAAAGCACTATAAAGTGGTATATAAGTCTATGGGCTATTGCTATTTTTTCACACTTAATGACCATTCCAGCATCCTCATGGTCATTTGATCAAAATTGCTTGGGAACTGACTCATATTTTTGACATTTGCTGTGTTCCAAGGTTGTGCGATCCTCTTTTACAGCTTTATGGCCAGCCAAGTCCTAGCGGAAGCTACTTAACAACTAGGTTATTAACTTATCAACTAAAGTGATTTGTATAACAATGGTGGCAAGAAAATTCATAAAATGGGGAAAAATTCACCTAAAAATGTCTCGCTTAACAGAAATGTTGGACTAAATTGTGATCATAAGTTGAGGACTGCTTGGATCTAGTCATGGTAAATGAGGGTTCAGGCTGTTAGATGTTTGTATTTCCAATAGAAGAGAGTACAGGTAACTCGGGGTTGAACTGTGGAGTCCTTGGTGCTCTATGAACTTGCTTGTTTTCTTGTAAGCATTTCACTACCCATTTTACAACCTTTCTTGCCACCGTTGTTAAATGAATCACTGCATGGTGGTTAAGTGAGTCTGACTTCTCCATTGATTTTGTTTCTCAGGAAGTCACAAAAAGTGATCCCATGAACCCAGGACGCAACACATGGCAGTGATCAAGTGTCCTAATTTTGATCAGATGACTGTGGGGATGCTGCAACAGTCCTAAGTGTGAAAAAAAGCCACAAGTCAGCTTTTTCAGGGCCATTGTAACTTCAAACACTCACTAAACAAATGGCTGTAAGTGGAGTATTATCTGTGCACAGTGTGGATTCAATTTACAATCATGACTGAACCTGGAATTACAGAATAACAGATAATTGCCTGCCTGCCTCTCTCTCTCTTTCTCTCTCTCTCTGTAGATAGATAGATAGATGGTAGATAGATAAATTGATAGATAGAAAGATAGATATTTTACAGTATGTGTGTATATATATGTGGATCTTTGGTTATTGGAAGTATTTTGGTGACAAACAAACACAATACAGACAAACACAATACAGAAGCCTGATGATGGCAGATGAGATTCTGCCAAAATGTTGCTACAACTTTAAAAGCACNGAATCCTTTGGGTTAGATTTGGGAAAAGGATACATGGAAGTTGAAAAAGGAAGCTTCTGCTATGAAAAAGCCAGAATAAGATTAAATGTATCCTTCTGGCGAAATATTTTTGACTGTTAAAAAATAAAGCATAGCCATATGATTTATTTCCATAGTATGTCTGTCTGTCTGTCTGTCTGTCTATCTGTCTTTCTATCTATCTATCTATCTATCTATCTATCTATCTATCTATCTATCTATCTATCTATCTATCTATCTATCTATCTATCCACAGTTGGAAGTTACCTTGGAGGTCTTCTAGTCCAACCCCCTGCTTAGGCAGGAAATCCTTTACCATTTCAGACAAAGCGTTGTCCAATCTCTTCTTTAAAACTTCCAGTGTTATAGCATTCACAACATCTGCAGGCAAGTTGTTCCACTGGTTAATTGTTCTGTCAGGAAAGCTAGAGTCATAATATGTGCAGCATATTTGTCTCTTTTGATAGCTGGGTTTAAATCTTGTAGTTTGATTGCAGTTGCAATGTTAAGCTTCAGTAAATCCAATTCTTATAAATCCAAATCATAGTCGATATAGCAAAAATTATGTTGAACAGTCAAATAGGCAAAATAGGCAAATCTATATTTGCCATAATCAATCATAGTGTAACATAGTGTGACTTCTTCTTTTCCGAGAGGACAATAACATAACTACATAGTTATGGAATTACTGCATAACTCTGTTAATGAGATGGAGACAAAAATACTTATTACAGATATGAAGTAAGGCTGAGGGTTACCATTTTGATAGCAACAATACTGAACAGACATTTATCAATGGATCAAATTAGAATAACTTAGTTTTAGAATAACTTTATTGTCACTTTGAATGTATGTTAACTGGCATACATTAAAATGAAATTTCGTTGCATAGAGCTATCAAAGGATCACCATCTCCAATATACACTACACAAACATGGCAAAATAAATAAATAAAATTGACATAAATAAATAAATATGACACAGAGGAACAAAACAGTCTAGTCTGGAGGTATACATGTACATGGCGAGAAAGATGCATCTTGTGAGTTTACCAGATGGATGGCATAGGGAACAAAACTGTTACAGAATCTGGTAGTCCTGCTAGCAATACTTTGAAATCTCCTCCCAAAGCGGAGCAGATGGTGAAGTGGGTATGTAGGGTCTCTAACTTAAACATGCAACAAAAACATGCTTTCTGAATTCCTAAATCCCTCCATGAAACTGTATTTTATGTAAAGCAATTGGCATACAATAACACAAAAGTCCTCATAAAGAGAGAAGCATTTGAGGGATCCGAGGAAAGAATTAAAAAGAACCAAAATCCTAAATCCAATTTTGCACGTTTTATTGTTACACATTGTTCATTATTCCACACCTATTCATTCATTGTACTACCCCTAGATTACAAATTCATCCAAAAGATAAAAGATAAAGATAGGAAAGAAAGCAACTGTATGGTAATTGAATGACTGCAAAGGGCTGGTTTTTTTTTTTCCAGTATAATCTTGCTCCTTCTTGAATAGGTGTAGGCTATTTTAATTGACAAAAGGGCTTGTTCTGAGAAATATAAGAACATTTTTCACTCATGCTGTCGAATATGCCGGTACAATGCTGGGCTTTTCTGTTTGTTTCCATGTAGAGGATCTATTGGTAAAACGAATGTCATTTTGTGGTCTGCTATGCAGAAAATGTTTAAACCGATGTTTGACTGACTCTGTTAAATCTTTTTTATTGAATGTGCTTATTCGTCCATGAAGAATTGAGTGTGCTCCTTTTCTGTTACTATGACACTGCAATTAAAAGCTAAGCAGGAGAGGGGTTGGGGCTGGGGGGAAAGACATTTTTCTAATGGGCCATGCAAACAGCTATAAAAATTATTCATACCTGTGTTTTCCCCTCCGTTCCTCTCCTCCGTGAGATTCTAATCCAATGATGGGGCTGCTGCAATAAAATATTCTGTGGCAAAGCAGGAAAAAATTAACAAATCCTGCAGGAAAAAAAAAAGAAACTTGGATGTCCATTTGGTCAATTCTGCTGCTCCTGAAAACAGCTTTTTTTCCCAAGCTCAGTGAGGAATGACTATCAGGATGAAATGATATTGCCTTGACTGTAGCTTTTATGGGTGAATTTAACAGGAGCTTAGGAAAACTGGAGAATGAGGTGGATGGATGGAGCCACTGAAGCTGTAGGCATGAGCTTAAATGGACTCTGGAGGATGGTAAAGGACAGGAAGGCCTGGAGGAACATTGTCCATGGGCTCTTGATGGATCGGACATGACTTCACAGCAAACAACAAAGGAAAGCTGGTTGTTCTATCTGGAAAAATACTCAAAGAATCATAGAATCGGAAAAGTTGGAAGTCTTCTAATCTAATAAAGGAGAATATTTTTAGCTCAGATTTGAAATGAGGGGTCCTTGGTGCTTTCTGAACTTGGTGGTTTTCTGGCAGATTTCTGATGGATGGCAGTCCAGTTTCTCTTGAAAGCCTCCAGTGATGAAGCTTCACCAGCTTCTAAAGGCAACTTCTTTTCTATGGGTTGATTGTTCTCACTGTCAGAAAATTTCTTTTTATTTCCAGGTTGAATCACTCCTTGTTCGATTTCCATCCATTATCCTTGTCTGGCCTTGGACTATAGCCTGACCTCTCCTCTCTGTGGCAGCCCTTCAAATATTGGAAGACTGCTATCATGTCTCCCCTGGTGCTTCTCTTCACTAGACCAGCCATGCCCAGTTCCTTCAACCGTTCATCATATGTTTAATCTCTTATCTTGGTTGCTCTTCTCTGCACTCTTTCCAGAGTCTCAACATTTTTTTATAGTCTGGTGACCAAAACTGGATGCAATATTCCAGGTGTAGTCTTATTAAGGATTTGTAGAGTGGTATTGGTACCTCACTTTATTTTGATTGTATCCCTTTGTTAATGCAACGTAGGATTGCATTGGCTTTTTTGGCTGTCGCCACACACTGCTGGCTCATATTTAACTGGTTGTCCATTAAGACTCCAAGATCCCTCTCACAGTTACTGCTATTGAGCCTGGTTTCACCAAGTCTCTCTCTATATATTTTTGGTTTTTCTTGCCTCGGTATAAGACTTTACATTTCTCTACATTGAATTTCATTTTGTTAGATAGGGCCCAGTGTTCATGTCTGTCAAGATCCATCTGGATCTTGAGCCTATCTTCTTTTGCTGTTGCAGCCATTATCTCTTCTCGGCTTGCCAACAAAGCAGGGGGGAGGGAAGGGGGAGATGGAATATACGCTCCAGACCTTAAGAAGAGAGCCGTGAGAACCAAGACCACTTCAGCAGGTGTTTGCCAAAGTCAAAGACTTTTTCTCATGACAATATAATGAGACTTAATTGGACAATGTGGTGTGCTCTAATAGGGGAAGGGAGAATCTATTCTTTAATTATATGGGTTTGTGCAGAAATTAGTTAAATCTGGTTTTGCCCTAATCAGTGCCGACATGAGGTACTCAATAGAGTTTTACATTTAGAGATTGAGACGTTGACAATGTGACTTAATTTTGTTGTATTATCTGTAAAATTAAATGTGCTCCAGTTGCCTCGATCCCCTAGCTATGATTGTATGGTGTCTTTATTTGAAATGAAAAGTGTTTAATGATTTTAATTATGTGGTTCACTCAGAGAATTCTGGTCCACAACAATAATAAAACTGCCAGGAGATGTTCTTCATCATCGTGGTTTGCAGCTGATGCCAAGGTCAAAGCTTTCCACAGCCAAGAGTCACAGCAAACAAACCTAATTCTGGATTGACAGCACATGCTTGTTCATACATTGCATTAATCCATAATGTGGCTTGATTTTGGTCACCGATCAAAGTAAATGTTGTCTATGTATCCATAACATGCATCATTTTGCACACTGACTTCATTGGGCATCTGGGTGATTGGCAAGGAACATCAAACATAATATAATAATATCCATTTGCAAATGCATCATTTTTGTGGTGATGTCATGGAACATCCAAGAAGATAGGCTCAAGATCCAGATGGATCTTGACAGACTAGAACACTGGGCCATATCTAACAAAATGAAATTTGATGTAGAGAAAAGTAGAGTCCTACACTCAGGCAAGAAAAACCAAAAGTACGCATATAGACTGGGTGAAACCAGGCTCAGAGAGGGATCTTGGAGTCTTAGTGGACAACCAATTAAATATGAGCCAGCAGTGTGCAGCAGCAGCCAAAAAACCTAATGTAATCTTTATGCAATCCTAAATGCAAAACATAGTCACCGAACCAGTAGTAACACCGGTTGAATCCCACCCCTGATTTTTCTCCTTAGCGTTATCAGATGTTAAGGCTACTGTATGTCTTCATATTTATTTGGGAATCCAAGTCTGCAGTTCCTGGAAAACCCAAACTCTTCAGCCCAAAGCCTTCCTGTCTGTAATAGCCACTTGCTAAAAGGTGAGAATGAATGATTTTATGCCTGGGATTCCTTCCGAATGTCAGATCACATCCTAGAGAACGATGGGCAACAAAGAAGAAAAAGAACACCTAGAAAATAAGAGGTTGTTTGTATTTACATATCACATTAAGCTTTGCTAATGTGATAAGAAATCATTTAACCATGATTTCTGGCTGAATGAATGAATTGGCTTGCTTGCTTCAAATATAAGTTTACGTTATAGCTTATAAAGGACACATTAAGACAGAACCCTGAGCATTTTATAGCTTTGTATAATGTATGAGCTTCAGGTTGGACTCTGAAGAGCTGTTTGCATGATGGACTAAGTTACAGGAACAGATTGATGAACACACCTGTATCTTACTCTCCTCGGAATTGTTGCGTCATAATCAGATTTAGAGTCTTACTCAAGTCTTGTTATGTTGTTGAAACTGGACTATTTATTTATTTTATTTATTTGTTTGCCCAGCATGTAGATAACAGATATAAGGATAAACATGATTATTAATATATGAAATGGATACAAATGAAAGGGAACATTAGGACAGGGATGGTAGGCATGCTGGTGCGCTTATGCATGTCCCCTTAAAGACCTCTTAGGAAAGGGGTGAGGTCAACAGTAGCAGTCTGAGCTTAAACTGTTTGGGGTTTGGGGAAGAAACCAGAGTCAGGTAGAGTATTCCAGGCATTGACTGTTGCTGAAGTTGTATTTCCTGAAATCGAGTTTGGTGCGGTTTACCCTGAGTTTGTATCTATTGTGTGCTTGTCTATTGTTGTGGCTCAAGCTGAAGTAGCCATTGATGGATAGGACATTGCAATAGATAATTTTATGTACTACACTTAGGTCAGATTGAAGGCGGCATAGTTCTAAGTTGTCTAAGCCTCAAATTTCAAGTCTGGTGGCATAAAGTATTCTGTTGCGAGTAGAGGAGTGGAGAACTCTTCTCGTGAAATATCTCTGGACTCTCGATTGTGTTAATGTCCAATGTGCAATGCAGGTTCCAGACAGATGAGCTGTATTCGAGAATTGGTCTAGCAAATGTTTTGTATGCTCTAGTTAGTAGTACAATATTACTGGAGAAAAAGCTACACAGGACTAGCTGCTGCCATTTGGGATCAACCAAAATTTCAGAAACATGGCAAATATCAGCAGATCAGTTTGGTCTAGTCGTTAAGGCACCTGGCTAGAAAGCAGGAAATTGTGAGTTCAAATCCTGCCTTAGCATTTATTTTATTGATTATTGATTAGTCAATTGACCATGTCAGTATGAGCTACGGTAAGGTACAATAAAAACAGATAAGGTAAAATGCAGTCAAACTATATAAAATGTTACAATGCGATAAAATAGAATAAAATATAACAGATATAAATCTAGAATAAAAGTATGGATAAAATAATTATATATCAATATCACCTCTACAATCTACTCCAATCAGTCCCACTTATGCCGACCTCAACTGGAGCATTTTGCTCAGATACTGTGCTAATTGTTAATTTCAAATTCTGGCCACATGTAAGGTAAGTTGTTTTTGATATGGGGTTCCCAATGGGTTGTTCATTTAGTATATAGACCATGGTACCCGTCTCTCATCCTCTTATATAGACAACAATCAAATTGGATGTGAGCTAGGTCCTTAAGATCTCTCTCTCTCTCTCTCCCTCTCTCCCACCTCACAAGGTTGTTTTCGTGAGGAAAATAAGGGGAGGAAGGTGTGTTGGCTATGTTCACCGTATTATTTGTAAAAACAGTAAAGGCAGGATGGAAATAAATTCATAGTAGAACATACATTTCATGTTAGCATCCCAAACTGTAGTTACTTAATTCAGCAATACTTCCTTACTCCTGTTTCCCCAGCAGCTGCATAAGAGGTAGACTGCTTTATAGTATGGAGGTTCTACTTCTATATATTACATAACTTTTAATATATATATAGAAATAGAACCTAATTCAGAACTTGGTTCAGCAATTCCTCCCTACTGCTGTTTCCCCAGCGGCTGCATAAGGGGTCGACTGTTTTGTAGTATGGAGGATCTACTTCTATAAATATTACACAACTTTTTAAATACATATAGAAGTAGAACCTCCACACTATGAAGCAGTCTACCCCTTATACAGCCGCTGGGGAAACGGCAATGGGGAGGAATTGCTGAATTAAGTTTGCAAATCTTGCAACTTTAATCCCACATTGAGATTGATTAGGAGGAGGAAGGGGATTAGATTTAAAAAGGCGCCCAAACTAAACGGACACAAAGGTTTTGCGCGAAAACAAAGCGGATCGCAACACAAACACTCCGTTTGGGAGAAGGAACTACATTCCCCATAACGCCCCGCGAAGGACCTTCCGGCCGCCTCGACCCGCTTCCGGCAGCGCTCGGCGGACGCAGAGGAGTCACGTGATCGCGGGCAGATTTCCAACCCCCTCCCAAGATGGCGGACCAGCTTCCTTCCGAGTTTGATGTGGTGGTCATAGGAACGGGTGAGGGAACTCGCGTGAATGTAACGTGCGCATGGCTGGGCGGGGGGCGTCCGAGGCTGGAGTGAGCGAGGGGCAAGATTAGCCAGGAGTATGGGAGCCGGGGGTGGGGGAAGGAAGCAGCTTTGGAAATAAACATGATCCTTTCTTGCATCGGGTGCAACCCGCTTGGGGGTGGACAACAATTACCATCGTCCCCAGCCAAATTCAGATTATATATAGATATAGATATAGATATAGATAGATATAGATAGATATATAGATATATAGTTAATAAATATATATCTAAATCTTATCTATCATATATCTACATACCAGAGTTGGAAGGGAACCTGGAGGTCTTCTAGTCCAACCCCCTGCTCAGGCAGGGGACCCTGAACCATTTCAGACTAATGGCTGTCCAGTCTCTTCTTAAAACCTCCAGCGATGTAGCGCCCACAACTTCTGGAGTCAAGCCGTTCCACTTATTATTTGTTATAGCTGCCAGGAAATTAAGCCTTAGTTCTAGGTTGCTTCTCTCCTTGATATGATCTTGCTGCAAGTGCTTGTACTGGTCTACATTGCACCTTTGTCCTCTACTTTTCCTCTCACAGCAAAGGGGTGGGGGTCTGGGCTGAAAAAGAGTGACATCAGTTCTAGTCCAACACTTAATACTGTCAATGAATCACATTGATTTCTGATTCTGAGAGTGGGTGGGCACATTTGAGAATCCCTTAGTAATTGTCTTCCTAATGATAGTTCTAACTGTATAAGCATAGAATTGGCTTAAATAATATCTGTCTACCAGAGTGTCTACTCCTGGCAAGGGTTGTGGGTAAGTCCCTGCAGGTTGCTTGGCAAGATTTTCAAAGGTGGTTTGCCATTGCCTCCTTCCTAGAGCTGAGAGTGGGACTGGCCCAAGGTCACCCAGCTGATGTCTTAAGAACTCATAATCAGTATCAAATTGGCTTTCCAGTGGAAATGGGTTGCTTTTTTCCATTGCTGTTGCTGTGCTGAGAGTGTGTATGTATGTGTGTGTGTGTGTGTGTGAGAGAGAGAGAGAGAGAGGGAGGAGTGGTCCAAAGCCCCCCACCCCCCACTCAAGCTGGCTTTGTGTCTAAAGCAGGATTAGAATTCATGGTGTCTGGGTTATTACTTTGTTAAATTACCACTACACCAAACAGGCCCTCCAAAGGAAGTAGTTTGCCATGGCCTTCATTTTCATTGCTATCCTGGAGCTGAGATGGAAGGACTCATCCAAAGTTCCTCAGTTGCTTTCATGTCTATGGCAACTCTAGAACTTTTAACGTTTTAATGGTCTCTTTGTTTCTATCCTGGTGCTTTTAAGTGCTGTACCAAACTGGCTGTCCTTGCCTTCAAGTCCATCTTGACCTCTGGTGACTGCCTGGACTAGTCCGTGCAGTTTTCTTGACAACTTTGGGGGAAGTGTTTTGCCACTTCTAGAGATGAGGGAAAAGGATTGGCTCAAAGTCACCCAACTGGCTTCGTGCCTAAGGCAGGACTAGAACTCAAGGTCTTCTGGTTTCTAGCTTGGTACCTTTACTACACCAAACTGGCTCTGTTAGCCAGTATAATGTTGGAACAAGTGATTGGATTTGTGTTTGCTCCTAAGACTAACAGAACCTTCTGGGTATTGGCTGGGCAGTGAAGAATTGGGTGAATGCATTAGATGGATAAAACAAAGCCTCAGACAATTCAGAGTACTAGTTTTCTTGTCCATTGCTGGAAAATAGGCCTTTTCTTTCTGTTAACTGCATATAGCTCATTTGCTGTAATTGCTTTTCATGTTGGGTTTGAAAACACTGCAAATACAAGTTCTTTTTATATATTTTTTAATGTAGCTAATATGGATGCTGAACACTTTAAGGGTTTCAGGCCAGGTTATAATAAATCCATAAAATGCATACAGTAAAGTGGAATAAAACTATTTTAAAATTAAAATTATTTGCATTTCCAATTATTTATTTGTCCATACATTTTAAAAAAATGGATTGTACTCTGTAGACTGTTCAGCATGTAGTTTTTTTGCAGACATTAATAGAAGCCAGACATATAATCTGGATGAATAATGCTATTATCAGTAGCAAGCTTGGCTACAGAAAAGCTCTGAGAAGAGTGTCTGACAAGACTGTCTAACACATTAAGCTATGGTTTGTTTCACCAAATGTTGAATAAACCACGCCTGCCTGAGGTCATGCAGCATGCTTCACTAAATCAACTAAAACATGTTGGTTTTACATGCTTTGTGAATGCAGATAATTGTGTTTCATTCAAACTTTAGGAAACCACAAATTAAAATGGAACGTCTTGTTCACACTCTCCTTTGTCAGGGACTATATTTATTTATTCTTAGGAATTTATTCTTCTCTTTTTCTCCCTTCTCTTTAGCTATCTGTTTAGTTCTGAAGTGCTTGTGCTCATTTACATATTTATTTCCTCTTCATGAGTATTAAAAAGGGCAAATTTGTAGGATCGGTCATGCATGAACATTATTGCCTGAAAGTACTATGAGGTACCATGATTCCTTCATTGTTTTCTTTAACCATGGGTTCTTTAGTCTCAATTGGATGGGTTAGTTTGTCACTCTAAATCAGTGGTGTTAAACTTGATTTCATTGAGGGGCACATCGAGGTTGTGTTTGACTTTGCGGGCCAGGGTTGGTATGGCCATGGTGGGCATGGCCAGCTTGACACCGCTCGTGTTGGGGCACCTGTGGTGTCTTGAGAACTCTGCCAGCAAAAACAGGCTTCTAAGCTCCGTTTTTGGCTGTGACTGCTTTTTGCAACCCTCTGCCAAGTGAAAATGGAGCTCGGTGGCCCTCCCGCACTCCATTTTTGCTGGCAGAGGCACCACAGGCTGGTCCTTTGCTGTTTTCAGGACAGCCCCATGGGCCAGACCTAAACATCCCTGCTCTAAATCATAAACCATGATGAGTAATGTTTTACAGTGCAATAAGGAATGTGTACTGTGGTTTAGCCCAATATAGCAACCCAGCCTCTATGACAATGATTTTGAATATATTCAAAATGTATTGAGTCTGTTTCAAGCAATAGCTAAAGTATGCCAAATATATTTAAATTGGGCTGCCAGATGTGGACAACATCAGGACATCTAGCATGTAAGATTTGGTAGATCTATTCTAAATTAGATTGAAAAAAATGTCAGGACTGAAGGTTAAGGAGATTAGCAGGTCCAGAAATTGATTTTTGCTGTAGAATCCTGTGTGTTCAGCGTTCAGTTCGGATAAGAATATGTGTTCATAGGATGCTGTTCCTTATTTCAGTATATGGATGTTTGTCATGAGCCAACCAAATGGCAACTGATTATTGAGGTTTCAGTCAAAAAAACAAACTGTTGGACTTTAATTACTGAGCTAACATGACTGGAGGAGGAATTCTGGGAGTTGGAAGTCCACAAGTCTTCAAGCTGTCAAGTTTGAAGACCCCTGCTCTAAAGGTTATGTTAGCCCAAGATCAGGAATCACTTGGTTCAGACTCTTATTTCACATATAAAGCTTATTTGGTATCCCTGAGTGAGGAAAACTACAGACCTACTCAAACTCCTTCCTATGGAGGAGGGGAAGTTTTTGAATTCAGCTCAATTCTTTTTGACTTTATTGACACAATCATTTAGTTATATTGCCAAAAATACTGAATTACTTCCTGGGATTTTTTTTTTTTTTTCATTTTGCAAAGTTAGCCCACAGCCCTAGCAGTTCTTGATAGTCTCCAGTCCAAGTACTAATCAATACTGATACCTTTAGCTTTCTAGCCCAGTTATGGTCACCAACAGAGATTCTTAATGGAGAGGATAAAAAGCTGAATTCCTCATGTTCCTAGGAGAAGAGCAGGACCAGGGAGAAAGTAACTTCGTCTGGAACTCTGATCTTGTTGTCTTCTGCGAGATGTTGGGTGGTTAGAGGAACTGAAGAATGTGCTCAAATGAATTGAGAAATCTCATCCAGGAAAACAAGGAAGGCCAGGTCTTATAAGGGACAATCTTGGTGAAGATGGATTTGGAAAAGAATCTGTTTCAATAAGAAATGTGATCATCATAGCCATTATCAAAGCAGTTATTACTCCAGTTTGAATCAGAATGCCAGGTTAGATTTTGTGTTTCCAGTGGGATTATTGGTTGTTAAAATGGTTTTTTTTTTTTTTAAGATAGATTTGATGGCCTATGTTTTGCTGCAGATAAATTTGGGAAACATTTTTTAAAAAACCCAATTCCTCCAGTCCCTATTTTAACCAGAACTTGAGAGGATTCATTAGAAATGGAGAACTCGGACTTCAAGTATTTTGCCAAGCTGCATGGATTCTGTAAGGTCTTTAAGCCCAATGTTTGAGGCCAAGCAGTTGTGGCTTAAACAAATTATGATCGAAACACAGCATGGTTTTGTTTCATGTAAATCTCAGAGTCAGACAGTGGTGTTTTGAAATATGGACTGGGAATGGTTCCAGATTTGATTCTGCATTTTCATCTTTGGATCACAGTATACCTCTCCGTTCTTCATCCTAACTGGGATATTGTTGTGCTACTTAGCTGTTGTTTAACTTATAACCTACACTTTGTCTCCACCTGAAAGGTGTTTGTGGTTTCTGACTGTATGTCAAACTAAGCCTCTTCTCTCTGTTTTCCCCTCTAAAAAGTGTGTGTGCGCGCACCCCCCCCCCCNCGCCCCCCCCCCCCCCCCAAAGCCCAACCACTGTAAATTTTCTGGTTCCATGCAATTTTTCCCCTTCTTTCTGTTTCTGATCTTCGCTAGTTATAAATAACACATGAAATGACTTTCAAGGTAGAAGGCAGGAATCCATTTTGAAATATTCTATAAAATAAAGCGTGATTTATAGCTCTCTATGATTTTGGCTGAAAGCGTTTGGGCTTCGCCCAGTCATCAGAGTCCTGTCAGAGGAAGCTGTTATTTATTGGTCGATATGCCAGGAATGGTGGTGATAGTACTTTATGTTTATCTTATGTAAGTATAATGTTAAGAAAAATCAATTCCAAATACTAATACCGTTTTGAAAATGTATCGTGGCAAGCTAGCCAAACAGAGACACTGGGACATCAGGAAAGCTGTTTTTTTTTCTTTTTTAACCCCCTGCCTAGTTTTATTGCTTCCAATGTTTTGAGGTGTAATCTTTTGATATTTTGGGTTCCAATGTTTAATACTAAATTAGGCCTTTAATCTATACCCCAAATTATCAGTATCACTGATCATTTTCAGGAGTTTTCTAGCCAGAATCTGCACAAAAGCCATGTGCTTAGTGGCTGTTACATCACTCTCGTTGTAAAGAAGCATTGTTTTGATAGCATTGCCCCAGGATGTAATATTCACACCTTTTCTTGGTGTTCACATTCACAACAGGGGACCCATTTCAGTTTCTTTTTGTACTGTAAAATAACAGTATTTAGGATTCCCTGAAGCGGCAGCCATGACACGGAGTGGAGTCTGGGGCATTGCATATAAGGAATCTTTGCAAAGGAGCAAAGGAAAATTTTATAGCACAAGGTAGTCCCATTTTGACCATGTGCCCACAAGATGCTGTAGAACAGGGCTCTCCAACCTTGGCAACTTTAAGACTTGTGGACTTCAACTCAGGAACTCTGGGAGTTGAAGTCCACAAGTCTTAAAGTGGCCAAGGTTGTTGACTCCTGCTGTAGAACAAGGCGCACTTAGTGGAGGGGAAATTTCAGCACCTTGGATAGGTGTGTTTGTGTGACATAATGCAACTTCCTGCAGCTCTTCAGGCTCGCTTGGAAGTTAAAACCTTCCTATAACATCTCCCTGTGCCCAATTGATTTCTTTTGGCATTTTCTGCAGAGATCTTTATTTTTGCAATAAATATAACACACAACAGCCAAAGATACTTATAAACCACTTTCAGGCTTCTGTGATGAGCTGATTATAGTCGGAGAGAATATAGCCAGTCGATTAGCCACAATGTCTGGGACTCCATAAACATTAAACAATAAGTAGTTTTTCCCTGTACCCAACTGCAAAGAAGACACTTATTGGGAATAATAATAAACAGTTAGGTTCTTCTTCCTCCCTTCCTCTGCAGGGGTGTTTTCTAGCACCCTCCCAATTTTTCTTGGTCGTTTTTGGGAGGTGGGTTAAGTCGGCAATCAAACATGCAAGTTATGAGCTACAACCACACATGAACATCCATTTTGTTTTCAAAAGAAGGGGATAGGATCTACAAGTATTTTTGCAAATTTCAATCATGCTAGGTTGATGCTTCTCTTTATAGCAGATTCGGTCTTCATTCAAGTTGAATGAAGGGGACTTGGTGCCCCTGTTTGCACGTCAATCTTACTCATGGGTTGTTTACTTGTGGCTATCTTTGGCTGAGTTTGCACAACATCTTAAACCAATGGTTCTCAATCTTTTCTTCACCACAGATCCCCTTAAATACCTTTTGTGGCCATGGCCCCCAAGACTTAACTCAAGATTTAAGTCATAACATTTTTTTCTAGCCTTCATAGACTTCCTGTGATGACATTGGTGGCCCCCCAGGGATCCTTGGATCACCGATTAAACTGGATAACTGGTTCCTTTTCCTTACTATTTAGGTTCTGTCACTCTCTTCTCCCTGTCTCTTTCTCCCAGGAATTTATTTGTACTAAGGTGGATAATCTTTGAAATTCTAGTTACAAGCCGCATTCTACAACTTGATGTCTCACTGCCTCTGATCAATGTCTTTTCTTTTCTTTTTCTTTTTTTACTGTAAAGCACTTTCCTTTTATTGCCTCCAGCAGGATTCCACACATTGCCTTTTATTGCTTCAGGTGATATTCTAGATATTGAATTCTAACGTATGAATCATTTGAAGTAGTATCCTCTCCCAGGTAAAAGGATTAAGGACCGCTTACTGCCATTTAGTTAATCTGAATCCCAGTTTGTTAAAACGAAGGTAGCAAGGTTTTGGGCCTTTTTTTGTATTTATTTGCTATTGATTGATTATTATTTTTTTTTACTTTGGCATATATATTTTGCCCTTCAAAATGTACAACGCAAACATAGTTTAAGCTCATAATCTACAGCAGTGTTTCTCAACCTTGGCTATTTTAATACAGGTTGATTCCAATTCCCAGAATTCCACAGACAACTCGGCAACACTGGCTGTGGAATTCTGGGACTTGGAGTCCACACATCTTAAAATGTGCTAACGTTGAGCAACACAGGTCTAGATCAAAGCTCACAATAGTGGTACCGGGTGAATGAGAAAGGATAGAAATCAATAACCAAATTGCCATTCGTTTATCTACATTTTGAGATATTAAAAACGAATGTCCAGACATGAGAAACTCAAATCAGGAATTCTAGCAGCCTGATGAGAGAGAATCCCTACATGATCGAGAAAGATCAAGGAAATAAGAGCCGCACAGATTCTTTTTGGAAAGGAATCTCTCATAGAAAGTACCAATAACGGAGAGTATGTGTAGCTCAGGGTTGAAATGAGGGGTCCTTGGTGCTCTCTGAGCTTGGTTATTTTCTTGCAGACATTTCATCACCCAAACTAGGTAACACTAGTGCACTGATGATGTTACCTAGTTGGGTAATGAAACATCTGCAAGAAAACAAACAAGCTCAGGGAGCACCAAGGATCCCATAGTTGTCATCCTCCCCTCCTATTCCTCCCCCTCCTCCCTCTCCTCCTCCTCCCCTCAAATCTTGCTCACTTCCTGCACTGATGATGTTACCTAGTTGGGTAATGAAACATCTGCAAGAAAACAGACAAGCTCGGAGAGCACCAAGGGCTCCTCATAGAAAGTAATGGAAGAGAGAATAGACAATAAATAACCTGGAGATACAGTAGAACTATCTCCGTTAGTGTCAGAGAAGAATAAAATAAGAATGGGTCATTGTGGAGGGGAGAAACTGTCTTATTTTCAAAATGCATGGATCTTAAACTATTTTGACCATAACTTATTTAATGAAAACCTTGTCTCTTTTATAGGCTTACCCGAGTCTATCATTGCGGCAGCATGTGCCAGGAGTGGCCAGCGAGTCCTTCATGTGGATTCGTAAGTCTTCCATCAATGTACATTGTGGCTGTAGGTCAGCATTTCCCAACCTTGGGAACTTTGTGATGCATGGACTTTTAACTCCCAGAAGTTGAAGTTGAATTTAAACTTCTTAAAGTTGTCACATTTGGGAAACACTGCTATAGACCATTGATATGAAAGGTTGGCTTAATGGAGGAAGTCCTGACTTGAGTTGAAAGAAAGAAAGAAAGGAAGGAAAGAAGAAAGGATGGAAGAAAGAAAGAGGAAGGGAGAAAGGAAAGAAAGAAATTAAAGAGGGAAGGAGGGGGGGAAAGGAAGGAAAAGGAAGAAGAAGAAAAAGAAAGAAAGGAGAAAGAAACAAAAGAGGGAGGGAAGGGAAAATAAGGAAAGAAGGAGAGAGGGAAGGAAAAAAATAAACTAAAGAAAGAGGGAAGGAGGGGGGGAAAGGAAGGAAAAGAAATAAGAAAAAATGGAAGGAAGGAAGGAAGAAGCAAACATTTGAAGCCAAGAACAAACCACAACTTTGGGCTTCATCTTATTGGGTGGAAACAAGCTACAATTAATCTTTGGCGTAGTAAGTTAAACGATCCATACATTAGAAAAAGTTTTTTGTGGTTTGTTCCATCTTTTCTGCTGGCATGAAAAGCAGGGAGGGGCAACAGAAGGGTGACAGCTAGCTACCTTCTTATTCACAGTAAATCATCATTTAGGCATGCTTTCACAAATAGTTTCCAAGGATCATTGAATCAACCTAAATTTTGTTTTAGGCAAATGTAATACATGCTAGACGTACTAACAAATCCTCGTTGCATATTCATTATCTGCTTGTCCTGGGGTCACAGAAATCAGCATGGTTTAGTGGTGAAGTGGTTAGATTAGGAGCAGGGAAACCCTAGTTCTAGTTCCTGCTTCCACAGAAGCTTCCTAGGTGGCCAGTAACACTCTATCATCAGCTAGCACTGATGATGTTACCTAGTTTGGTAATGAAACATCTGCAAGAAAACAACCAAGCTCAGAGAATACCAATGATCCCACAGTTTAAGGCTGAGCTACAGATATTCTCATCTCATCTCTCATCCCAACCTGTCTGATAGGATTATTTCTAGGGAGCAAAAATGGAGGTAGGGGTATGGACAATGTCTATGGAATCCTGAATGAAAAGTGTGATGACCTGAAGTGTGATGAAAAGTGTGATTGCATGGCACAAAGGCAACACACTCAGATGATCAATAAGAGTCCATTTATCAGCTCCAACTTTGCCCCCAATGTCCAGGTTACCTTCTGGGATGGAGAAAAACTCTCCCAGGAACAGCCTTTGGCTGCAGAGAAGTAAGTCCAAAACGTGGTCAACAAAAACTTTAACTTTAAGTCCAATCAAGGCAAACTGAGGTCATTAGTCCTGCAGGACAAGAGCAAGAATTCCAGGCATGAAGGCATGGCAACACTCACATGGTTAGGAAGATGCCAGGAACACAGATAAGCAGTGACAACACAGGATAAATCACGTTTGCTCCCAATCAGCATTCAGTTCGTATAAACTGTCTTCCCTGCTGTGGCTAATGAAGGGAATCAGGGCCCTTTCCTCACAACCCACGTTGCTCTCTTCTCCATCCTTCCCTGCATGCCCTAAGAGGAAGAGGGGATGGGCCTGGGTCTTCCTTTGGACGTCCTCTCCCTTGTTCTACCTCTTCCCTCCTCTGCCCAGCTGGACTTTGCCCTTCCCCAGTTTCCTCCATAGCCAATGGAGCCACACTCCTACTCCCTGTGAGCTGTTTGGCTTTCTTCTCAGATTCAGACTCCAACGGGCATGACAGAAAAGGGGATAAAAATCCATTAAATAAATGTAAATTATTTCATCACATGAAACAGCAAACGGGATATTGTATAGCTGTGCTCAGGGTTGATGCTAAGGCAATGCCAACTGTGATAATACTGGGGACAGGCTGATCAAACAAACGTATGCAAACCATGATGGTTAGTATATCCAAAATAAGAAATGCCACGATGATTTCATGCAGTGTGTGAATCCAGCCTATTTGTGCTTTTAAATTACAATGCTGGTCTCACCCACTAAGTTCCACCCAGTCTCTAAGCTTTTCATGTAAAAAACATAAAATTCCTTTGATTCTTCAACAAAGGTATAACTTTCTTGCATCATTCACATCTTCTAGAGGTTGAGATGTCTGGAGGATGTGACTGGAAACCATTCCACATCTCTCCTTATTTAATCAGGTTGGATTTTGATAGGGTCTAGTAGCGGGAAAGGAAATTGCAATTGGATGCTAGCGCTTTTCATGATTTGCAAAGCTAGTAATTTGTTCATTTGACAGCTCTGTACATTTGTTTTTTTAACCCGAGGGAAAAAAAGTGTAATTCCTAACATTTTTTTTCCTCAGAGTTGGGAAGAAAAAGTGTTAAGCTTTAAATTGCATTAAGCAATATCCTAAGAGTTTACTCTTCTATATTAATAGGTTTAGGTACAGTATTTATATAAAGGTTACTCACTCCCTTATTCCCCTGTTATTACAGTTATACGTATTTGCACTTCCCAAACCTGAATTGGAAAAAGGTTCTTGCTTTCATTTAACTCAAAGCCTGCAGTTGTTCCTTCTGCAAAGCAACTCCAACACTTTGAAATAATTATCTCCCCCACCCACCCTTCTCCAGAAATACAATTCCAAGAGAAGAGGATGCAACTAAAATGTAAAGGAAAGGTAGAAACTGCTACCACATTTACCTGTCAAAGTGTAAACTCATCAATTTTGCATGGATTTCTTAAGTGAGCAGCATATGAATGGAAAATTTGAATATTGCCCCCCAATCCCTTACAAACCTGCTCTTTATTGGTGCTTGGTAAGCTTTAATTCTCTACAGGTAGTCCTCGACTTACGCCAACAATTGAGCCCAAAATTTCTGTTGCCAAGTGAGACATTTGTTCAGTGAGTTTTGCCACATCCTGCTAAGGATGCACATCCTTTTTTTGCCACATTTGCGAAGCAAATCATTGTTGTTGTTAAGTCAGTAATACCGTTGTTAAGTGAACCTGGTGTCAGGATTCCGGCAGTTACTCCAATTAAATCATGATCCTCAAGCCACATTCCCAAAACTAAAAATGATCTATTTGAAGATAATATTCTATGTCTGGCATTTACCTGGGCGTAGCCAACTCTGGATATGTAATTCACTGTCACCCCTGATCCTGCTTTACCCCCCACCCCTCTGGATGCATCATCCAGTGAAACACGTCCATAGCCAAGAGTCATCAATCATGCTCTCCAATTAGATTTTTTCTCGGAAGAAGCTTCAGTCATCTAATCAGTCTTTGAAGAAAATACGAATGGAATGTACTTTCGCTTCCACACTGCTGCCTGCTCTTTGAAACTCCCCCCCCTTCTTTCTGTTGTCAACTATAAAATGTGAATACAAAATGTTTTATGAGTTGACACCTGGCTTCCACATTGTGATCTTGCTTATTAGAAGATTGCAAAAGTGTGATCCTGGGACACTGCAACCGTCATAAATATGAGTCAATTACCAAGCATCTGACTTTTGATCATGTGAGCATGGGGGATGCTATAGCAGTCGTAAAGTGTGAAAAATGGTCACAAGTTGCTTTTTTCAATACCATTGTGACTTTGAGCAGTCACGAAATGAACTGTTGTAAGTCAAGGGCTATCTTACTTACTTTCTTTAGTTTTTTATTTTTTTTTTGTATACAAGAGATCCATTCCATTTCAATAGTGCATCAATTAGGTACATATTTCAATTATTTAACCATTATAAATGATGTTCTTATCAAGTCTAACAATACGACAATAATCACATTTTCATATAAAAGTATCAAATATATCTATTACATTAATTTCTCTAACTGTTCCCATATACCACTTTATAGTGCTTTACAGCCCTCTCTAAGTGGTTTACAGAGTCAGCCTCTTGCCCCCCACAATTTGGGTCCTCATTTTACCCACCTCCGAAGGATGGAAGGCTGAGTCAACCTTGAGCCTGTTGGGATTTGAACTGCCAAATTGTAGGCAGGTGGCTGCAGCCAATGTAGCTTGCACTACTGGATTCTAACCACTGCGCCACTGAGGCTCTTTATACATCAAATCCCTTTGAATTTGTTCTATTTTCTATCCATTGATAAAACAGATCCCATACCATTTGATACTTTCTGATGGGAATTAGATGGAAAATGTATGTGGGATGGTTGGAAGAAACTTGAGAGTCAAAGGAAACTTTTGATCCACTTTTTGGTGCCAACCCTGCTTGGATTCATTACCCTGAGAGAATCCTTATCATTTTTAATCTCTCACCACTGTTTTGTGTTTATCATAATATACCACTTAGGTGATGATGGTGGATGATCTGAAGTGAACCATTATAAACCACTGAGCAGCACCTCTGTTGATTTATAAACACCATCCCCAGCATCTCCTTCTCTAAGACCGCTAATCATATTCAAAATAGTCACTTCCCTTGCAGCCCGGTCATAAATTCCTATAATCGTGTTTTAAAACCAAAGTTAGCTTCTGCCAAATTGTAATTGAAGGAGGCTTTCTTTAGCTATCTATCTCAATAAAACATTTAAAAAATCCCAACCATTGGTTCTTTTTCAGAGAGCTACATTTACTGTAGGTATTAATGAGCTGTTGACATGTGGGATTTCAAGGATGGATGCTAAGTGATTTAGAAAAGTAATTTGCAATTCAGAATACTGCTGGCTTGGCATTGAGTTTAAACTTGAAGTTGCAAAGTTTGAATGGAAATTTAGTTGGGGGAAGCAATTTGTGTATGCATGAAGATTTTCCTCCCCGTCACCTCTCTTCCGTCTTTGCAAATCTTATTTTGGGGGACACTGTTCTTGTTTGTCTGACAGTTGGGTTGCTTTGATGGCCGGGAAAAAAAAAGGAAGCAGGAGAGCAATTTATTTCCTTAACTTCCCCAACTTCTATCTAGCAATAAAAGTTAGTTTATTCTTCAACAGCTTGTTGTCAGTAAGGCATCATTTTTCAATTGATTTTCGACTAATTAACCAAAGCTCAGACATTTCAGAAACCTTGGGAGAGCTATAATGGAAGTATTATTGGTTTAAGAGCAAAACTTAGCTTGATCATTTTGGAAGGAGAAACTTTTGATAGATAGGTTTTCATCTATCCTGTTCCTTATTGAAGTAAGACATTGCAATTAATGATTGGAATTAGAGTTCTCATATTGTACGAAGCCACGAGTTTTTAATCATTGTTTACTAAATAAATGTGGATGGATTTGCCTGACGTGGCTTGTTGAAAGAAGAAAGCTATTATCTTTTAGGTCTGGGAATGATCTCTGCCTCCAACCAATGAATTTGAATTGGGATCCAAATGATCAATAAAGCCATGCCATTACAATATCCTATAAGGACATTGAAATTATCTATCTATCCTTCCTTCCTTCCTTCCTTCCTTCCTTCCTTCCTTCCTTCCTTCCTTCCTTCCTTCCTTCCTTCCTTCCTTCCTTCCTTCCTTCCTTCCTTCCTTCCTTCCTTCCTTTTAAAAAACCCAATTTCTTCTCCCTTTCTCATGTGATCACACTGGGACATATTCTGGAGGAATGTGCTATATCAGGATTCAAAACTCCAGCTCAGGGATGTCAAACTTGATTTCATTGAGGGCCACATCAGGATTGTGTTTAACCTTAACGGGCTGGGGAGGGGGTGTGGCCAATTCATGTTGGGGGTGCTCGTAATGGCCACTGCCAGCAAAAATGGCTCCTAAGCACCGTTTTTGGCTGCCACGGCCTCCTGAAATCCTCTGCCAGTGAAAACGGAGCTTGGGAGAGCCACACGTGGTCCTTGTGAGCTCCGTTTTCTCTGACAGAGGCACCATTGGCTGGTTCTTTGCTGTTTCCAGAGTGGCCTCATGGACCAGATCTAAGCATCCCGTGGGCCGTATTTAGCCCTCAGGTCTTGAGTTTGACACACCTGCTCTAGCTGGAAGGGAACATGTCCCCTTTACTTGATATGTCTCCATACTCCACATTCTGCCTGCATATGAAAATGTGTGAACTGCCCCTACTACCTTTGATAGTGGTAGCCTGGGTGTAGACCATGGGGGTGTCAAACTCGATCGTGTCATATGTGACACATATTGCGACATTTTTTGGTCTTTGAGGAATCAGGGTGAGCATAGCCTGCATGTGATACATCCGGTCTGTGGGCTGTCAGTTTGACAGGCCTGGTAGACAGTTGCTGTATGAACTGAACTTTTTCTTTTAAGATAAAATGCTAATTCTTCTCAAGGTAGCTTGTGGGCCAACAGTTTTTGGGGGGATGGTTTCTTTTTTTATTCTATAACTTCATATAATAACTCAAGGCAGCAAACATGAACAATAAATACTTCCTCTTCCTCCTGTTTTCTCCACAACAACCCTATGGAACTGAGTGGCGCTTATAGAAATAGGCTGGCCCAAAGTCACCCAGCTGGCTTTCGTGGCTAAGGCAGAGCTAAAACTCACCGTCTCCTGATTTCTAGGCCAGCACCTTAAGCATCACCACACTGGCACTAATAACAAACAGACTTCAGGATCCCAAATCCAAGCAATTACCTAACTATGTTCTGTTCTTCCTTTGTTTTGACCAAGGCTTCCTGACCGTAATAATCACATGCTGTTCCCCCGAAAATGTATTTCAACAACTGTGAATTATATGCATTCACAGCCCATAATGAGTCCCAAACAGTTTATGAATAGTCTAACAGAAGTCTGCCACAGTCTTTCGGGATAATGCTGATAAGCACCCACTTTATCTCCCTTGAAAGGCTGCCAATGACTAAATTGCCAGTTAGCTGTACAAGGCCAAACAGAGCCCAAAGTCAATATGGAGCTTCAGATTTTAAACCAACCAGAACAAAGTTGCTTCCTGCAAAGGCTCATGTCCCTTTGCTCCTCTTTTATGTCTTATGTAAGGGGCCAATCATCTCCAAGCCTTACTCCCGAGTTGCCCCTTTTGTCTTAACTGTTCTTGCCTTCTGGCAGCTCTGCGCAAACGCGCACTGGGAACAGGCTCCCCCTGTTCCTCTGCCTCGCTGATGTCAGATACTGGAGGCTCCGGTGTTCACACATAACTTTCAAATGGCCCTGGCCCCATTTCTGTGTCGGATGCAGATTCCTTGACTGAGCCCTCCTCAGACTCCAGGACTGGCCCATGTTCTTTCCCACTGTCCGACTCTGCTGCCAGCTCCACTGGCCACCAGTGGACCACAACATCCTTTATTGGAAGCTGGAAACATTGAGCAACACATTTGGCTGTGTCCAGTTTTAGGCAGTCTATCCTTAATGGATCCAGTGACAGTGTGATAATGACACACTTGTACTTTTCAAATTAAACACCGATCTAATTGGCCAGACTTACATTTCTGAAAGCCAGAAAGGAGGGGGGGGAGAAGAATCATTTGAGGTGTGTAGAGTTCTTCATACTTTCGGGATCAGGTTAGATCAGGGGTGTCAAACTCAAAGTCTGGGGGCCAGATCCAGCCCATGGGGTGCTTACATCTGGCCCGCGGTGCTGCCCTGGATATGGTGAAGGACTGGCCCATAGAACTCAGGAGGTCCCTTTACACTGGCAGAGGGTTGCATGAGGCCATTGCAGCCAAAAATGGAGTTTGGGAGCCTGTTTTCTCTGGTGGAGCACTTGGGCCGCCACAGGCAGACCCGACATGAGTGACATTGAGCTGGCCCCTCCCCTCCCCCTGAGACCAACTACAACCCTGTTGTGGCCCTCAATGAAATTGCATGTGACACCACTGGGTTAGAGGTTTGAGGATGAGCAAAACTAACATTGCAATAACAGCTTCAGCAAGTGTTCTGATCCAAATCCTTTTCCAATAAAACAAACAATAACCAAAGGAAACAGAAACCTTTTAATGAGTCTTACAAATCCCCAGTTAAAAGGCTACTGAAAACTAATTAACTTTGATAAGCACAAAGCCTCACCAAAACTGTGCAAGGCTGCTAAGAATCACAGATGAGAAATATTTCACAACACAAGAGTCTTCAAATACCAACTTCAGATAGTCAGGGGTGGGATTCTACCAGTTCATACCTATTTGCTAGAACCGGTTGTTAACATTCTAAGCAGTTCAGAGAACCGGTTGTTGGAAGAAATTACAGGCCTAATCCTGTAAGGAAGGCAGGAAGGAAACATTCTGGTGTTGGCCTTACAGAAACTGCCTGCTCCGTCAACCCATTATTTTATCTTGGGCAGGACTAGACTTCCTGCTCAAGGAAGGTCTTTGGAGTTTTTTTCCCCTCCTTTGATGGTAATCTTGCTTATGTGGAGTGACCATT
The DNA here is from genome assembly GCA_004320025.1 of Laticauda laticaudata. Lineage (NCBI taxonomy): Eukaryota > Metazoa > Chordata > Lepidosauria > Squamata > Elapidae > Laticauda > Laticauda laticaudata. Next base: position 68,846 of record BHFT01023975.1, on the reverse strand, counting down.
TCAAAGTTACAATGCATTGAAAAAAGTGACTTATGAACCATTTGCACACATTACAAACTTTGCAGCATCCCACAGTCATGAGAGGCCAGGGAGGTGATTAGCTGACCTATGTGAGTGATATTGAGAATTGGGCCATCCACCCAGCCAACTAACATGACCACCAAGCCATGTCACATGACCACCAACGCCAGCACCCACCAACTAAGCCAAGCCCAACAGGAACCGGTTGTTAAAAAATTTGAATCCCGCCCCTCGCAGATACTCTGTATGTCCACGGGACTGAAGTTTAAAAAACGTCTTTGCTTTCTGCAAAGACCATGTTCGCTCACAGCTGGGCTTTTATCTTCTTGGAAGGAGGGGGCCATTACCTTGCAACCTTACCTCTCGCGAGTTCCCCGTGTCTGTTGCAGAGGCTTGCTCTTTTGTCCTGTGAGCAATCCTACATGCATGAGCACAGGCTCCGTCGGGAACCTCCTCATCGCTCGCTGCCTAGCCCCCATAATCTTTCTGAAGGGCGAGCAGTCCCCTCCCTAATGGTCTGGCTCCTGGCCCCTCATCTGAGTCCTCGCTCTCTTCAGCCGTCCGGACCTGCTGCCGGCTAACCACAACATCAAGACAGTTGGTTGGGACTCCTTAAGATTTGATGCAGATTACTTTGTATATCTTTGCTTTTAAACAGAGACGCAGGAGAAAGTTTGCTCGCTAAGGGAGAACTCACTCGGATGACAGCCGGACCTACTCCTCTTCCCCTTCCTTCTCCCTCCAGAAAGAGATCAAATAGAGGAAGATGCACGCAAGCGGGTCTCTGGAGAAATCACCAGGCATCAGCAGCTTCTTCCCAGACGTTGCCTTTGATTCATTTTTCCTCCCCAAGGCGACGCCTGTATCGAAAGAGGCAGCTTTCCTAACTGGCATTTGCGGCAAAAACTAGGCTTCCCCCCCTGCAAATTTTGCTCGTGCATTTGTACCGATGACACTTTTCTAAAATCCTGACATTTATGAAGGTCTCCTTTAGCTCGGCAACCAAAGGCTTTGGTGGAGATCTATTGCTGAACTGCGATTAGCCTGACCCATCAAAGCCTTCATGTGCTTTGGAATGGGTCAGGATGGTAACCAGAAGCTGACAGACCAATACATATAGTCTACGATCTTCAGCAATCAAGAATTGGAATATCCCAAGAAGAAAAGGAGCACTATAAGATTTGGGGTTTATTTTATGGATGGTTAGAAAGTGGAGTAAGAAATTAAAGGTTACTGTAATAGATTATTTTGAATAAGATATAACATGAATATAACCCAGTAAGAGTTGGGATTTCCTCTCAAGGTTAACTGAAATAAAAAAAACCTCTAATGATATTGAAATAATGATACAATATGTTATATAATGTTTATTAGATTACAACATGAATGTGAATTCAATAAGAAATGTATACAAATATTATGGACACAGTATGTATGTCCCCAGCTGACATACTGTATAATTGAAAGAAGATTTATTTGTTGTTTTTGGTTTTAAAAAATGTAAAAAAACTTAAAAAAAAAAGAATTGGAATATCCCATTTTGGAATATTTAACGGCCCCACATTTTAAGAATTCTTAAAAGACAGTTCTTACTGTTTAGAGAGTTTTATTGTTTTCTTTTGTATTTATTGGATTCCCCAAATAAGGTTTTCAAATAGATGGATCTCTCTCTCTCTCTCTCTCTGTTTTTGCTATTGTAAAAATGCTTTTTGACTCCTTGGATTTGGTCCTGCTCTTGTATGGCTCCACTTTGGTTTGAACTCATTGCAGATGATGATTCTGTTCCTAAAGGCCCTGTCACACTGCCCAACGGATGCAAAACGTTTGTAAAAAGGACACAGCGGACGTTTTCCTCCGTTGTTATCCGCTCTCAAAAAAGGGCAAAAATTTGCATAAGCAGAGCAGATAACACGGAAAGGAACGGACGTGGGGAGGACACAGGGCGGATGGAAAGCGGGATGCAGAGTGGATGTATAGAGGATGCGTAGAGGATGCAGAGCAGATGCATAGAGATGCAGAGCGGATGAGCTGCATCCGCTTCATCCTTTCTCCGTCCGTTGCTACTAACACTGTGCGTCCGTTCCGCTTCCTCCCGTGTCCGTTTACCGCTAGAACGGATTTGAGTTGTGCGGTTGCACAGCGGATGCCTAGTAAATATAAGCAGATGCATAATGGATGCAGGACGGATGTCCCCCGTATTTGCCTAGAGGATGCAGAACGGATGCATTTGATACATTTTCCGCTCAAAAGTTTTGAGCAGCTCAAAACCTTTTGAGCGGATGAAACGTCCATAGACGGATTGCTGGACGGATAGAGAGGAAGCAAAACGGAGGCAGATAGACAGAACGGAAGCATCGTGTTAACCAACAGATGGCAAGTGTTTCTTCTCCGTTTTACATCCTCTTTCCATCCGTTGGTGGCAGTGTGACAGGGGCTTAAGCGGGACACTTGTTAATTGTATGACCTTTTCTGCCCACATTTGTTAAGCGTTAAGCGAATCGCTGCAATTGTTTAAGTTACTAACAGAGTTATAGTGAATCTGGCATCCCCTTTGAAGTAGAAGGTAGTAAAAGAAGATTAATATGACCCCAGACACTGCAACATCGTAAATATGAAGCAGTTGCCAAGCAGCTGAATTTTTGATCATGTGATCATGAGGATGCTGCAACGGTCATAAGTGTGAAAAACAGTCATAAATCACTTTTTTCAATGCTGTTTGTAACTCAAAAGGTCACTCAATGAACTGTTGTAAGTCAACTGTATAACTTCAGCTAGAGATGTAAATTATTATTTATTAAATTAGAATAGAGTAGAATAGAGTAGAATAGAATAGAATAGAATAGAATAGAATAGAATAAATTCTTTATTGGCAAGTGTGATTGGACACACAAGGAATTTGTCTTGTTGCAAATGCTCTCAGTGTACATAAAGAGCAGAGATAACACTTGTCAAGAGTCAAGAATCATAAGGCACAACAATTAATAATAGTCCTAGGATACAATAAGCAATCAAATCATACCAGGAAACAGTCAGTATAAATGGCAAGGATACAAGGCAACAAAGTTTCAGTCCTACAATCACAAGTGGAGGGGATTGGGTGATGAGAAGATTTAATAGTAATAGTAGTGCAGACTTTGTAAACAGCTAACAGTGTTGAACAGTGTTGAGGAATTATTTGTTTAGCAGAGTTCCCGCATTGGGAAAAAGCTGTCCTGTGTGTCTAGGTTTTCTGGTGTGCCATGGCTCTATAGTGTCCTTTTGAGGGTAAGAAATTGAAGCAGTTTGTGTCCAGGATGTGAGGGGTATGTAGTATATTTTCACAGCCCTCGTTTCTCGTGCAGGATACAGGTCCTCCATGGAAGGCAGGTTGGTAGTAATTGTTTTTTCTGCAGTCCTAATTACTCTTTGAAGTCTCTGTCTGTCTTGTTGGGTTATTATTCACTAGAGTGATGGAGTGGCCTTGAGATTGTGACTTCGATCCAAGGTAGGAGCAGATATTTTTCTCTCTGGGCACCATGAGAATATATCTGCTGAAAAAAAAACTCTGCATTGGCGACAGGAAGGGCATCCGGCCAGTAAACCCTCAGCTCCATTAAGTTGCCCAGACTCCAGCCCGCAAGGGATTATGGGGTTATTAAAAGATATGATGATTTATTATTCTCCTCCCTGAGTCACCTTTTAGAGGAGGTGGGTGGCATAAAAATTTAATAAATAGGAAAGGGTAAATGTCAGGCTCAATTATGTTTCTGCTCCTGATCAAAACTTTGCCAGTGAATACACTGCATGCCTACAAAAAATTATATTCTACTTTTAAATGGCAACCATGATGACTAAATGAAAAAGGGAAGAGGGATATTTGATTGTTAGAATTGGTTTGTATACTTACTATTCTCTTTATCCATAGAGGCATGTGAAAGTCTCTTTTCTGGGACATCTTTCTCCATAACTGTAGATAATAGCAAAGTCCTTGCGATTAGGAAATTGATAACTTTTTCTTTTCTTCTCCCTCTTCTTTCCTTCTCCCATCTGTTGCCACAGGAGAAATTACTATGGAGGAAATTGGGCAAGTTTTAGCTTCTCGGGATTATTGTCCTGGATAAAAGAAAACCAAGTAAGGAGCAGCTTTATTGTCTTACCTCAAATTCTATTGTTTTGGTTGAAGCATTCATTTTAATTTAAATAGATGTTTTCTGTGCCCGTTTTCCCTTTTTAGGACCCAGAGTTGAGAATTCTCACATCGGTGGAGTGATAAGGAAACATGTTCTGTTCCCACCTCCTACTTTTAAATTATTTTAATATGTTTGCTTAGATTAAATTCCACCAAGAAGGGGATCATTTGATTCACCCAATAAAAACAACATATAAGGATAGATTTGGCAACCTATGGCCATTAGGCATTAGGATTAGGTCATTATGGTCTTTCTGCCTTTTTTTCAGAAGCCTTCCAGGATCACACTGTAAATCAGTGAACAAGTGTTGTGCTACTTTCCTTCGCTTTTTTTATTTTTTTTGCAAAATAGGGTTTACGAACAAAGACGAATCTATCTCCCAGGATAATGTTGCTGGATCGAATCTGGGTTGGTCACCAGAGTGCTAGAAAGAAGTTAACTGAGGATGGGATCCAGCACCACTCCAAATATTCAGAAGACTAAATCTCAGGTCCCGTGACTGACTCAGATTGGATCCTGCAGGGGGAAAAAATTTCTTAAGCTCCACTGTTATTTGGGATTTTTTAAACTCCAAAGATGAAGAAAATGACTGAAAATTCCAATAATACTATTGTGTCCACGTAGCCTTTAACTTTTTTTAAAATGATTCTTTAAAAAAAAATATTAAATCTTCATCCATATAATAATTGTCTTCCTATGTTGTAGGAACCATGAGCCAGTCAGAATTATCTGTAGGTGTATTTGCTGTCTGCATTCTGTTATGCTGTACTTTGCAGAAGTTAAAAAGGTTCAACTTGCCTTCAACTTGATAAGCCTCTAAGAGGTTGATCTTATATACAATAGGACCAATATTTTTTTTCCTGCCATTTTAAAAGTTTAAATGGAACAAAAAATATATTATGGTACTAGTAGTTTTTTCCCCTGACTTTTCTGATATAAACTTTATTTTCTTTGTTCCTGTTATTACAAGGAACAGGCTCATCCATGTGAGGAAAGTACAGCTTGGCAAGAACTAATTCTTGAAAATGAGGAAGTAATTCCTCTTAACAAGGAAGATCAAACCATCCAAAATGTAGAATATTTCTGCCATGTTAGGTGAGTACAAAGATGGTATGCAATTAATTTTACAGATGTGTTTGCATATTTTACGAAGTCCTAAGTTTTTAAACAATGAATTATTTCATTAGCCACAATTTAGTGTGTGGAGGATCCCAGATTGATATATAATGCAGGGTACAACTTCAGTCATGGTGGTTAATTGGAAGAGGATAGTGCAAAAAGTAAAATTCTTAATTTTTCTAGAGAAGATGTTTGGAGCTGCTTGACACTTTAAGCATTAAGAAAGTCTAAGTGATTTCAGGAATCTAATCCATCCTTCTCTATACTAAACTTGAAAACTTGCCATGAAAAAAGATTTGTGTACTTACTGAAATCATCCCAGCCCTAATCAGTGCAATCGTTTCTCCCTCATTATAAGATGTTATGAGTGTGGCTTGTGGAAAAAGACAGATATATTTTGAGCAATGGGAAATAGCTATGCTTTCATATATTATAAAAGCCTGATTTTTCCTTGATTTGAGTGGCAATCGGGAAAAACAAATTGTCCTTAAACACAGAGAATAGTCGCCATATTATCAATGAACATTTTATCTATTTGTAACCCACTCAAGTCTGTAGTGATCACCAAAGCTTACTTATTTATAGTTTATTCAGTGTGTACCCTGCTTTTTTGTTTTTTGTTTTGTATAAACAATTTATAGTGAGTGTAATAAATATTTCCTTTTGTCTATCTCATTTTGCCTACAAATTGGTTTCATCAGGTGACCAGAATGATGAAGAATGATAGATATATGGTTTATGAAGTATAATGAATAAAAAGGAATGCCTGTTGCTTTCTGCACAGTGTATAACATTAATTAACTTCTATCATTTTCTGTCGCTTTTTTCTCTGTATTTAAACAGCTCCAAAAATTTTCAAATCTTTCATATAAGGGAGTGAATTGCTCCTAATCCTTGACTATTTTGGGGTGGTAATTGTTGTTTACATCTTTCCTTGTTCTAGAACCAGGGGTGTCAAACTCAAGGCCACTGGATCTGTCCTGCGGGGTGCTTAGATCTGACCCATGGGGCTGCCCTCGAAACAAATCTGCGGTGCCTCTGCCAGCAAAAACGGAGCTTGGGGACTTCCGTTCTCACTGGCAGATGGTGTTGTGGTTCGCCGGCAGCAGGTGCAGATGGCTGAGGTCTCAGAAAGCGAGGACTCAAATGAGGGACCTGCGTGTGATGAAGGGATGGGGCCAGGACCATCAGGGAATGGACTGCTGCCTTCGGAGATTGTGGAGGCTGGCAGCAGTGATGAAGAGGTCCCCGAGGAGCCTGTGCCCAGTGCACATGTGCACATGGCTGCTCAAAGGAAAGAGCAACAGCAGCAGCACGGGCAACTCGGGAATAAGGCTGCAAGGTAATGGCCCCTCCCTTAAGAGATAAAAGGCAGCTGAGAAACTGCAGTTCTTTGCAGGAAGCAAAGAAGTTTTTGCGCTCAAGCCTTGTGGACGTTCGGAATATCTTGGTTGCTGTTTGGAGACTCTTTGTGTTTGAAATATTTCTTAGTAACTTTATCTAGTGTTCGTGGCAGCCTCGCACAACCTTGGCAAGGCTCGTTCTTATCAGAGACAATTAGTTTGAAACAGCATTTTAATCACGAAGGAACAGAATTCATAAAGAATCATTGAAAGGTTTTGCTGTTACCTCCGTTTGGTGTTTGTTTCCTTGGAACAAGGTTTGGGTCAGAACAGATAGCTGCAGGAGGCCATCACAGCTGAAAATGGAGCCTCGATGAGTGACGTCGAGCTGGCCATGCCCCCCCACCACGCCTCCATGCCCTCCAAGGTCAAACACAACCCTGATGCAGCCCTCAATTAAATCGAGTTTGACACCCCTGTTCTAGACTGTTCTTGTAGCTCTGGATTGGTTATTGCATCTGCACCAGCTCTTTGCTTTTGAATTTTTATTTTTTTAAATTGAACCCATTTAAAAAAGGAAAGCTGTTTCAAATCAAACCAAAAACCCAAATTCCTGAATCTACTGTAATTTATCTTCGAGGAACAGTTGATTTCGACACCGTTCTGTCGGTTTACATGGTTCAGGTCCTTCCCCCCCACTTGCTTCTCAACTTGCCTGAACTCCTGTGAAGTTGCCATTAAACATTTATTTTGAAAGAATAAAACAGCTGGGGAGCCGTGGTAATAGAATGTACAAAGCTGAACCTACGGCCGCCAAATAAAGTGCATCCATCAAAGGAAGAGAATACCATCTCTGCAACAAGTAGGATAGGGAAAAAGAATTTTTTTTCCCGAATTTTTTTTTTTAAAAAAAAGGAAAACGACTGAAAAATAAATAGTGAACACCTGTGCTGCATAAATTAACCAGCTGGTTGGCAGTTTTTCTTTTGACCTATCGGAAGGCTGGCTGTGGCAAAGCATTAATAAGACACATTGGCTTTGAGAGATTCCTTTGTTGGGACCGTTAATTAATGAACGACACTAGATAATGTTCAGAATTTACACCACAATTGGGGCTGCAGATGTATCCCCTTTTTGTGAGATAGCATGACTGAAAAAGGAGCGAGGGGTGGGTGGGAGATTCCAAACCCCCCTCCAGTCGCCACCAGACCTGTACAAAGATTTAAATGTAAACACTTCTTTTTTCCTGTTTCAATTTTTTATTGCCGCATCTATTCTGTTTGAAAATTATGTCCTTGGGTGAAAAAAATATCTGGGATGGTGATTATAAATTTCAGATTCGTATTCCAGATTTAAGGGAGCAAGTTGCTTTTTAGAATAGGATAGGATAGGATAGGATAGGATAGGATAGGATAGGATAGGATAGGATAGGATGGGATAGAAAATATTCCATTCCATTCCTTTCCATATTTTCTTTTCTTATTCTGTTCTATTCCATTCCATTCCATATTTTCTGTTCTGTTCTATTTCTTCATTTCATTATTCTATTCTATTCTATTCTATTCTATTCTATTCTATTCTATTCTATTCTATTCTTTCTATATTCCTGTCCTATTCTGCACTCTATTCTGCTCTACTCTACACTACTCTAATTTTGGAAAAAAACATCTTTGGAACGACCTGGATGATTGAGAATCTCCATAGACATCATAGTTCTTGTTGTATTGACTAAATTGGGGAAGCCTCTACTTGCACCAGACCTCTGCAAATCAGGGTTGTTGGGGAACTGATTTTTCTTTCTCTCTTTGGAAAAAAAAACCCAACAACCCAGCCAGGACTCAGCTGAAGATGTTGAAGAAGCTGGTGCACTACCAAGACCATCTACCTCAGTCACTTCTGCTTGTAGTAAAGATTCAGAGGAAACCTCTGCGGTCACTGAGGTTGAGAATGGAGGCTTGTCTTCAGACGGTGGGGCCAAAAGCGAAGAGAACTGCCCACAAAGTGATCCAGGAAGTGATCTGCAAGGTACCAGTGACAAAGAGGACACAGGAGGGACTTCTCTGGAAGGGATAGCATCCTCTGACAGCATTGCACCCGATTCAGCAGCATCAGAAACAGAAGACGATAAATCTGAGCCAGTCCCTGAAGCTGCAGCTGAACCAAGGAAAATTACCTATCCCCAAATTGTAAAAGAAGGCAGGAGGTTTAATATTGATTTAATTTCTAAGGTAAGGGACTTAATTATATTTTTCTGGGTTTTTTTAAATAAGTCACTTCTGCATGGAAAATCATTAAAGGCTAAGAATGTATTATGAATGAATATTAGAATCCCACTATCAGGGCGCATAAGTATCCTTAGAAAAGAACATTTGGCAATTTAAAAAAAAAGGGTTCACTTTCTCACATACAGGTTCTCAGAGAAGGAAAAGCTAAACATTGTATTTTGATCGTGGCTTCCAGGAAACAAAAAATAGTTTCCAAACAGCAACTTCTCTATCCCACACATGCCATATCATGGAGCCTAAGGATGCTTCAAATCCATGGGACTTTCCAAAATTAATTGGAGGGAGGTATCATAAAATCACATCCCAGTCAAGAAAGAGGTAACCATTCCTTACCGAGCATAGAAACTGTGCTCGTAAATAGTACAATTCCATGCAACCCTAAAGTTTATTTGAATGAATGAATGAATGAATTCTTTATTGGTCAAGTGTGATTAGATACACAAGGAATTTGTCTTGGTGCACATGCTCTCAGTGTACATAAAAAGAAAATATACATTTGTCAAGAGTCAAGAATCAGGTACAACAGTTAACGATAGTCATAGGGTACAAATAAGCAATCAAATCATACTAGGAAACAGTCAATATAGATTGTAAGAATACAAGCAACAAAGTTACAGTCATACAGTCACAAGTGGGAGGAGATAGGTGATAGGAACGATGAGAAGATTAATTGTAGTAATGCAGACTTAGTAAATAGTTGGGCAGTGTTGAGGGAATTATTTGTTTAGCAGAATGATGGCATTTGCATCGTTTTGAGGGTAGGAGTTGAAACAGTTTATGTCCAGGATGTGAGGGGTCATATTTACTTATTAGACTTGTGGGTCTCCCATTACACCTAGAAGCAACTCTGGGTGGCTTACAAACATTAAAAGCCATTAGAACATCACACAATAAATAATAGCAATTTAGCACCATTAATCATCCACATCTACCTATCCCATGTCCTTGGGACGGACTCTATAGGTTGGTAAAAAATGCCAAATCCAGTCTGAACATCTGGCTGACTGTGTGATAAACAAAAAAATGTACAATTTAAAAGATGGGGAGGAAGGGAGCAAGACGCAGAAGGGGAGAGGTGGGGTCTTCTCTTAATCCAGTGCCCACTTCCAGAGTGATACACCCTCATTGGGGTCCCAAGTCAACTGGTAGAGCCAGGTCTTCAGGTCCTAAGTGAATCTCACAATTAGGCTTACTTTCTAGAATTACTGGTTTCATTAATGGAATAACAGTTGCAAGGGAACTTGGAGGTCTTCTAGTCCAGGGGTCTCCAACCTTAGCTACTTTAAGACTTATGTCAGGGCTCCAGCAGGTACCCCCATTTAAATCATGAATCTGGAGCCAAACTTCCAAAACTTAAAGAAGATTTATTAGGAGCAAACATGCCAGCACTGCCTGGGTGTAGCCAACTCTGAGACACATCATTCATTGTCACCCTTGACCCTGGTTTTCCCCCACCCCCTGGGTGTATCACTATTCATATTCTCCAATGCGACACATCCATAGTCAAGAGTCATCAATCATGCTCTCCAGTTAGAATTTTNAGAGAGAGAGAGAGAGAGAGAGAGAGAGAGAGAGAGAGATATTGATTTCATGTGCTGCCTGCATCCCGTGAATGGGGTGAATGGGGCTTCACTTGTTTGCGCAGACTGAGGGTTGGGGACTCCTGCCCTATACCATTTCAGACAAACAGGTTTCTGAATCGCAGACAAATTGTAGTCCTTTTACTGGATGGGAATGGAATCTAGCCTTGATTTAACCTCCCATCAAACCAAACTGTTTGCCCAGAGCTCTCCATGGTCCTGCTTTACTCTGGTCTTCTGCCCAAGATCTGGACAAGGCACACACAGCTTGGATTTGAAAAGTGATTCCATCTCCTTGTGATTCCGACGATTTTTGAGAATGATGCCATGTTGTCACTTAACATTCTTTAGCGGAGCATTGCCTTTTAGAAGTTTTAGGTCATCCATCTTGCACGAGTTTTTTGTTGTTGTTGTTGTTGTTTTGTTTTACATTCATGTCCTTCCAAGAATGTATAATAAATTTGGAGCTTATACAAAGGTGAGCAAAGGTATTTAGAAGATTTAAGTTTTATGGTTTCAACTTGTCACCCCACCTTGCAAGCTTGCTGGGTTATTGAAGAAATAAAGACAGACGTTAAGCTCGGAGTCCATACACAAAAGTTGAGTTCGGAAGGATATGTAGAATATCAGAAAGAACATTAAAACCTCTGAAAGTCTTGTCAAATGTATTCTTCCAGAATGCATGGCTAGATATTTTTTTATGATTTGAAGGTTTGAGTGTTGTGAATACCTCCAGTATGAATCTTTTTAATTTTCTTCCAGATACTTTTTTGATTTGAATAGTACCAAATACAGATAATCCTTGCAACAATTTATTTGGTCACTGTTTGAAGTTACGTCGCTGAAAAAAACATTTTTTGCACTTACGATCATTGCTGTCTCACATTTATGATGGTTCCCGGGGTCATGCAATCCCCTTTTGGCAACCTTCTGACAAGCATGGGGAAGCCAGATTCATTTAACAATTGTGCTACTTGCTTAAACAACTGCAGTGGTTCCCTTAACCCCTGGGGCAAGAGAAGTCGTAAAATGAGGCAAAATTCACTTAATAACTGTCTGGCTCAGCAGCAGAAAATCGGACTCGATTGTGGTTGTAAGTCAAGGACCATCTGTAGTTTCTTTGCATTCTAAGAGTGTCTTTCCAATTCTTTTCCTAGTGGAATAATATACCTTTGCAGAAAAATATTACTTCGGTACTGTCTCTTCAACCTTTGAGGTTATTTCCTCCAGCTGCATAGGGCTGATTTGTAGCTGCCACTATTTATTTTTAAGACTGTTGACGTTCTCTTTTCTTCTCCTTCCAGTTCCTCAGCCAGAAAAGCCACTATTAATTTACCAAAATGCCCAGCATTCTTGGCAGTGGGTTCCTTGTAAGCAGCAATGGCAAGGGGGGAAAAAATTTGTTTAAGTAGCAGTCATGTTTCCTTGGAAGAATTTGTGTATATGTTCTTCTCCCCCACTCCCTTCTCTCCTGCAGCTCCTCTATTCCCGAGGATTGCTGATTGACCTCCTCATTAAGTCCAACGTCAGCCGATATGCCGAGTTCAAAAACGTGACCCGTATTCTTGTATTGAGAGATGGCAGAGTGGAACAGGTACGCTAACCGGTCAGATTATGAAACTGAACTCATGGCTCATTGGAAAGTGTTCCTTTTCACTGAACCATGGTGGCGCTATGGTTTAAAATGCAGTCTTGCAGGCTGGCACTACCCACTGCCAAGAGTTCGAGCTCTGTAAACTACTTAGAAAGGGCTGAAAAGCACTGAAGCGGTGTTTAAGTGCTATTACCCACCCTCCCTCCCTCCCTCCCACCCACCAGTGAATCTAGTATTGCAGGCTAAATCTGCCCACTACCAGGCTCAAGCTTGACTCAGCCTTCCATCCTTCCGAGGTGGGTCAAATGAGGACCCAGATTATTGGGGGCAACAGGCTGACTCTGTAAACTGCTTCGGGAGCACTATGAAGCGGTATATAAGTCTAAGTGCTATTGCTATATAAGAGCCCTAGTGGCGCAAGTGGTATGAATGTAGTATTGCAGGCTAACTTTGCTCACAACCAAGAGTTCAAATCTGACCCGCTCAAGGTTGACTCAGCCTTTTATCCTCCCAAGCTCAGTGAAATGAGAGCCCAGATTGTTAAGGGCAACATGCTGACTCTGTAAACTGCTTAGAGAGAGCTGTAAAAGCACTGTGAAGTGGTATATAAGTCGAAGTGTTATTGCTATTTTCCTAATGATTCCTGCTTCTTACTTCCATCTCTTCAGTATTTATTTTGTTTTGTTTTATTTTATTATTTATTTTATTATTCATATTTCTTCTTCCTAAACCATCTCCCTCAAAGAGAAACTCCGGGTAGCATACAATATAATACAACTGAAATATAAAGCACCATATACAAATTAACATTAAAAGTAAAAATTAGGATTTTTTTTAAAAATGATAGAATCATGTCAATTAAAAATCAAAAGGGGGAAAAACATCTCAAAATGACCATTTAACGTTGGATTATTACAAGTGGGACCCTCAAAGGAGTGGTTGTGGGTTCCTCTTTGCAAGGATTTTGTCCAGAGGTGATATTCAGCTGGTTTAGACCGGTTCTGTAGAACCGGTAGTGGAAAATTTGAGTATTTTGGAGAACTGGCAAATCCCACCTCTGACTGGCCCTTCCAACCCCATCTATTCTCCACCTCCTGAGTCCCAGCTGATCAGCTGGGTCTTCTTTGGTTGCCCTGCACAGGAGAACGGAGCTGAAAAGCAGATTAGTGAGGTGGTGTGGGAAAGGAGATTTTGCAGTATCCTTCCCCTGCCATGCCCACCAAGCCACGCCACTCCCACCAAGCCATGCCCACAGAACCAGTAATAAAAATTTTGAATCCCACCACTGATTCTGTCATTTCTCTATCTTTGCTTGAGCCAAGTGGAAAAATGGAGGTTGACCCAAAACTCTTGTTTCAGGTTCCATGTTCCAGAGCGGACATTTTCAATAACAAACAGCTGACGATGGTGGAAAAAAGAATGTTGATGAGATTTCTGACCTTTTGCCTGGATTTTGAACAGCGCCCGGATGAATACCAAGGTGAGTGTCCTTCAACGAACGGTGAAATCCTCTTGTCTCCTTATTTTTCAAGGAATGGAACCCCTCCGGAAACCTCTTAATCCTATTGACCGTGGGAGCATGTAAGGAAGCGCCAGGTGGGTGGAGTTCCCAAGGGCTTTACATTATTGGGTTGCGGTTGTGGAGATGTTCTGACCATTCATGAGAGTAGGGAAGGCCTATTGACAATTCTGTGTTCAGTCTGGACATTGGCATCCGTGAGGCCCATGTTGGCCAACCCTAAGTCTGAAAGTGACGAGCTTAGTACCTTGGAGTAAGATAACACAGAATGGTCGCCAAGTGATCAGTTGTAAATAAAGGGCTACTTGTAATTGAGCACCTTGGGTTTTCTTGACATATACAAAGATGGTCTTCTCTTCTTTTCTCTCCTCTCCTCCTTCCCTCCCCTTCCCTCTCCTCCCTCCCCTCTCGTCCCCTTCCCTTCTCCTTCCTTCTTCTCTTCCCTCTCCTTCCCTTCCCCTCCTCCCTTCTCTTCTCTTCTCTGCTCTCCTCCTTCCCTTCCCTCCCCCTCTCACCTCCTTCCTTTTCCCTCCTTGTTTCCCTTATATCCTCTCCTCCTTCCCCCCCTCCCCTCCTTCCCTTTCCCTCTTCCCTTCTTTTCTCTCCTTTCGTTCCTTTCTCCTCCTCCCTTGTTCTCATCTTTTCTTTCCTCCCCTCCCCTTCTCCTCCTCCCTTCTTCTTTCCTCTCCTCCTTCCCTTCGCCCACTCCCTTCTTCTTGTCTCTCCTCTCCTTTCCTCCTTCCCTTCCCTTCCCCTGAGACAGCTCAGAAGGATCGCAAGTTTGCTGACTATTTAAAAACCCAGAAGTTAACTCCCAACCTACAGCATTTCATTTTGCATTCCATTGCGATGGTCTCGGAGGCCGATTGCTGCACCATAGATGGACTGAAGGCCACTCAAAAATTTCTGCAGTGCCTGGGGCGCTATGGCAACACTCCCTTCTTATTCCCTTTGTACGGCCAAGGGGAAATCCCTCAGTGTTTTTGTCGGTAAGTGTATTTCTTCTCCCTCTCTCTCTCTCCCTCTCTCTCTCCCTCTCTCTCTCTCTCTCTCTCTCTCTCTCTCTCTCTCTCTCTCTCTCTCTCTCTCTCTCTCTCTCTCTCTCTTTTTAGGCACTCTAGTTCATTTTTTAAAAATTTATTTATCGTTTTCCTTTTGACATACCCTTTAAGTGTGTGAGTAGAAAATACGCATCTGCTGTTTAAGCAAATATGGCTTGTGGGCCTTTTGTGGCTTTGCACTTGGATGGACAGAAGTCGAGAAAGTGACTCTTAGTTGGCCAACCTTTGATACTTTAGAGCAGGGTTTCCCCAAGCTTGGCAACTTTTAAGGTGTGTGGACTTCAACTCCCAGAATCCCTCAGCCATGTAAGCCTGGTTGCTGTGGTTTTATTTACCATATGGTGGTTAAAGCAAACCATGGTTTAGCATTTATCCTTATAGGTTATTGTGATGCCCGGGGCGTGACACAAAAGCAACAAAGTTACAAAAATAGGTAAAGCCCCTTTAATACCTCCAACTTGGCCCCCAATGTCCAGTTATTATCGGCTGGAGAAAAAACTCTCCCAAGAACAGTTTTTAAAGGGAAGAAATTCAGTCCGAACCCAAAGTACATATAAATTATAAAAAACTAACACAAACCATGTCGCAGCAATTAACAAGATGGGAGGATAAGGAATTGAAGATAACAAACACACAGTTGGGATGCCAGAACTCAGATAAGACTTGACAAACCAAAATAATTCACGCTTTGCTTCCAGCAAATTGCTGTGCGAAGTTTGCCTTTTTAAACAGTTTTCCCAGCTGCAGCCAATGAAGGGGATCAGGGCCCTTTCCTCCCCCATAAACCATGTTGCTCCCTTATCCATTCCTCCCTGCATGCCCTAAGACGGGCTGGCCCTGGTCTTCCTCTGAATGCCCAGCCGGACTGTGCCCTTCCCCAGTTTCCTCCACAGCCACCAGAGCCACACTCCCACTCTCTGTCAGCAGTTCCACCTCTCCCTCAGAATCAGATTCCAACAGGGGCATGACAGTTATGGTGTCACCTAGCAAACTTCAGTAGAGCACCAGAAAACGATGTGGGGGAAAACAGCATTGGTAACATGGGCCATTGGTATCAGCCAAAGAGACCCAGACTGACAAAAGCACATGACAATTTAAAATTTGTTGAAAGCAAATCATTTTTGTGCCAAAAATGAGTACAAGTCACTTACAATCATTCGTTTAGTGATCGCATAGGTAATCCTTGAGTTATGTCCACAGTCAAGCCCAACATTTCTGTTGCTAAGTGAAAAACTGGTTAAGTGAGCTTCGCCACATTTTACAACCTGTCTTGCCTCCGTTGTTAAGTGAATCACTGCAGTTGTTAACGTTAGTCACCAGGGCAAAAATTCAGTTATCAAATGTCTCACTTAGCAACAGAAGTTTTGGGCTTGATTGCGGTAATAAGTCAAGGACTACCTATACCCTGGTATGCAGTGGTGGGATTCCACATTTTTTTCCTACCGATTCTATGAGAGTGCGCTTATAGGACAGGAAATATAGAACGGGAAAGGCCAGGGGCGGGTGGGCAAGGCCAGCCAGAGGTGGGGTTTGCTAGTTCTCTGAACTACTCAAAATTTCCGCTACCGGTATGCCAGAACCAGTCCGAACTGGCTGAATACCACCCTCTGCTGGTGTCAGGATTCCAGCAATTGTATTCAGAGTTTTGCAGTGTAAATTCAGTGCCAGAAAAATAAACACAGATGGCTGATACTTCATTTAATGCAGGGGTCACCGGGCCCTGGACCGGTACCGGTCCGTGGATCATTTTGTACTGGGCCGCAAAGAATGAATAATCATGATTAAAATACATATAAAAATATGTTTTTAGTAAAGAAATAGTAAAGAAGCCCTTTACACTATTTGGGGAAGAATTGAATTTTGCCAGTCCTTGAAAAAGTGTTTCTGCATGAAACTGGTCCCTGGTAGAAAAAATGGTTGGGACACTTGATTTAATGTTCTTATAAACAGTAATGAAGTAAATTTTGCAAACCAAATTTGGCAGATTTCTCCAAAACAAGAGCCAAACTCACAAAGCCGGCAGAGTTTGCAGTAGCTTCATATAGAAGGGGGCCCCCAACCCCCCCCCCCACGTCTCAACATACTTCTTAGTTTCAGTTTCCAAACTATCCTCATGGCTCATTCAGAGTTTGCTATGCTTAAATTCTAGGCTGACCTTGTTACCATGCTTCTGTTCCAGTTCATGATGTACTCTGACAATTGCTCTAATTAAATCCATGATTCTCAAACTTTCAAAAAACTTCAAAGGATTCATTAGACAGCGACATACTGCAACTGCCCTGTATGGAGCAAAACTCTGGCATTTGTCATTTACAGTCCCCTGTGACCCTGTTCCGCCCCCCCCCCTTCCCCCCTGAGTGTCTCATAAACCAGACTCTCCAATTGAACCACATTCACAGGGCTGGGTGTCATTGTTCACGATCTCCAATTAAATATATTTGCGGGCAAAACTCTGGTATTTTAGTTACAATCTTTTAAAGAGAAAGAGTTGGAATGTACTTTCGCTTTCAACTGCTGCACTGCTCTTCCAGATTCCCTTCCCCCCCCCTTTTTATGGCAACTACTAAAACAGGCATACGATTGTTGTATGAATTGAGAGCTGGTATGTGTTTCCCAGTTTTTCCTGGCCTGTAAGATTTCCAGGAAGAGCGTTCAACCAGTCTACCAACTGGCAACCACTCTGCCTATACATCACAGCCTACAATGTTTTTTACCATCGGGTTATCAGAATAAGGTGTCACTGGCCCTGTGATTTCCAACCGCCTCTTCATATCCTCTTTTAATGTAACCCTCTTAAGCGCTCCTTGCACTCGGTTATCCTGTGTCTTCTCATCAAGGCTACCATTATAAACGGCAGGCATGCATATTTATGTGAATGATTCAAAGACATTTGTAAGTCATATCCTTGCATTTCGAATGAGCTGGCCATCCACTCTGCAATGATCTTGAGAACTGGGGGTGGGGAGGGGTGTGTGTGTCCCTGAAGCATATGTAAAATCAGGAGTTATTCTGAAACAATTGTGAGCCAAACTGATGACCTCCTTCTCCTCCTCCTCCTCCTCCTCCTCCTCTTCCTCCTCCTCCTCTTCTTCCTCTTCCTCCTCCTTCTCTTCTTCCTCCTCCTCCTCTTCTTCTACTACTATTCCTCGTCCTCCTCTTCCTCTTCTTCTCCGACCCTTATACTTCCTCTTCTTCCTCTCCCTTCTTCTTTTCTTCTTCTTCTTCTTCTCTTCTTCTTCTTTTCTTCTTCTTCTTCTTAATTATCTCTTTTCTTCTTCTTCTTCTTCTTCTTCTTCTTCTTCCTTCTTCTTTCTTCTTCTTTGCTTCTTCTTCTTCTTTCCCGTCTCCTTGTCTTCTCCTTCTTGTTAATCTTAGTGAGATTCACAGCCTTTTGGCTGAAACAATTTGAGCCAACTGATGACCACTCCTCCTCCTCTTCCTCCTCCTCCTTCCTCCTCCTCTTCTTCTTCCTCTTCCTGCCTCCTTCTCTTCTTCCTCCTCCTCCTTTTCTTCTACTACTATTCTCTTCCTCTCTTCCTCTTCTTCTCCGGACTACTTACTTACTTCCTCTTCTTCCTCCCTCCCCTTCTCCTCTCCTATCCTGCCTACCTCCTCCTGCCTCCTCTCCTCTCTCTCCTCCTCCTCCTCCTCCTTTTCTCTTTTCTTACTTCTCTTCTTTTCCTCCTTCCTCTACTTCTTCCTTCCTTCCTTGTCCTTCTTCTTTGTTAATCTTTAGTGAGATTCACAGCCTTTTGGGCGTTGGTAGCCTCACAGCTGGAGGCCCTAACCATGGACCTAGAATGTTCATGTAGCGTTGGCAGATATAAGCTGTCCAAGTGGGGTGTTTTTTGTAGAATCAGGGTATTCAAGTCTGATAAATTCAGGATTTCAATAGCGAGGCGTTCTTTAGGTATTGCTCCAAGGCTCATTACATTGGATACAGTTCTCTTTTTTCGGCAAAGCCAATTTAACTGTTCAGTTTGTAAGTCGCAGGATAACTTTGTGATTTTTTCTTGCTGCATTTTACAATTTGTGGCATCACCAAAGTATTGCAATGTCAATGAACGAAACTTTTCTTTCAACTATTGTTAATCAGGTGTGCTGGCGAAGTGCCTGTCAGTCTGAATTCTGAAGTCCCACAAGATCTTGACTTTTTCATTCTCCAGAACCTTCTCAACCTGATGTTCCCGGTAGTTCTTACTGTACTCAAATCCAAACTTTTGGCACAGTTTCCAATGAATGATTTAGCAACTCGGTTATAGCATTCTAGATAGTCAGTTTGTGAAATTTTGCTGCACCCTTTTTTCTTATTATTAGTATTATTATTGCTCTGTAACTACCATCAACAGAGATGCCCATTTTTAAATGCAGGGCTCATCCAAATAACATTTACACATTGGCAATCATTTATTTCTTCACTGCTGTTTAGTGCTGGTTGTAGATGGGGGGAGGTTTTGAAGTATTTCTAGCAGGACTACCAGATTCTGTAACAGGGTTCTCTAGGGGTTCAGACCCAGCTCTCCAAACACGACAAACCCTTTGAAGTTAACTCAATCATTCCTTTAATTAGGAGTGCCAGCAATCCCAGCAAAAAGTTTCTCTGTCAGCTCAGGCTAACAAGTCCATCTTGAAGATGAATAGTTGTCTGCCACATCTATTCATCTCCGCCCCCTGCCTTTTATTCCCAGAACTAGAGTGTGGCTTTGCTAGCAAGGACCCAAGGACCGGCCCATAGATTTCCACTGATCTCCTGTCCTCTGCCTGCTGCACATCCTCACGTCAGGCACTGGAGCCAACTGTTCCTCCTCTTCCTCATCAGCCACCTCCAGATCTGGGAGCTGTTGACTCTCCCTCTGAGGGCTAATGGACGGCCCAGGCTCCGCCACAACACTAGGCCATCCGTCTGGCAAACTCGCAAGATTCATTTTTCTTGCCATGTACATGTATACATCTGAACTAGACTGTGTCGTTTCTCTGTGTCACGTAGTATATGTGCGTATATGCATACTTTAGTATATTTATTTATTTTGTCATGGTTTTGTAGCATATATTGGAGATGGAGACCTTTTGAGAGCTGCATACAACAAAATTTCATTTTAATGTTTGCCGATTAGTGTACATTCAAGTGACAGTAAAGTTATTCTAAGTCTAGATCTAACCAATACATAGTTTCTTCCTGATGAATGGATTCCTTTTCCATGCCTGAGTGAACTGGAACCTCGGATTCCTTTCCTTTGATGGAAGGAGTCTCCTTTCAGTGGAGGGTGGGAACTTCTGACAACTTTATGGTGGGGTTTTAAAATACATCTGGCAATAAAAATGAAAGCATTACAATCAACTACTTTTCTTCCTGGAGGCCATTTTTCTTCTCTTCCCTTCCCTCCTCTTGGTCCCCCAAAACCACACAAAAAGACAGTTACATTTTTCTAGAGTATGAAAGAAAGACTGTCACGGAACTATTCTAAAGAATAATCATGCTGATTCACAAGATTTATCCTGATCCCAGTAAGATCAGATAGTTGTGATTAGAAGCTCAGGGTTGAACTGTGGTGTCCTTGGTGCTCTGTTTGATTGTTTCATGAAAAGGTTTCATTACCCATCAAAGGAACATCATCAGTGCTAGAAGGTGGGGGGTGTTGCAGGGAGGAGGAGGACTGTGGGGTCCTTGGTGCTTTCTGAGCTTGGTTATTTTCTTGTAGTTTTCTTTCATTACCCAGGAAGGGAACCTCATCAGTGCTGGAAGGGAGTGGGGTTGGGGAGGAGGAGGAGGAGGAAGACTATGGGGTGCTTTGGGGGGGNGAAGAAGGGAGGGGGAGGAAGGAAGGGAGGAGGGGAGGGGTAAGAAGGAGGGGGGGGAAGGAGAAGGAGGACTGTGGGGTCCTTGGTGCTCTCTGAGCCTGGTTGTTTTCTTGCAGACCATTCACTACCCAACTAGGGAACCTCATCAATGTTAGGAGGGAGTGGGGAGGAGGACGATGGGGTGCTTGGCAGGGTGGGTGTTGAGAAGGAGGACTGTAGATCCTTGGTGGTCTAGGAGCTTGGG
This sequence comes from Laticauda laticaudata, assembly GCA_004320025.1. Classification (NCBI taxonomy): domain Eukaryota; kingdom Metazoa; phylum Chordata; class Lepidosauria; order Squamata; family Elapidae; genus Laticauda; species Laticauda laticaudata. The sequence continues at coordinate 48,112 of BHFT01023975.1, read as the reverse complement.
TTGTTTTCTTGGAATGGTTCATTACCAAACTAGGTAACATCATCAGTGTTGGAAGGACATAATGTATGTGGAGTGGAGGAGAAATGGAAGAGCAGGAGGAGGAGGACTGTGGGGTCTTTGGTGCTTTCTGAGTTTGTTGTTTTCTTGCAGACATTTCATTACCCAAACTAGGTAACATCATCAGTGGTAGAAGGGAGAGGGGTTTGTTCTCTGTTTATGTACAACATGGCTTGCCATGTTGGTGAGCAACACCTCCCTCTTCCTTCAAGCACTGATGATGTTATCTTGTTTGGTAATGAAACATCTCCAAGAAAACAACCCATGTTCCTAGACCACCAAGGATCCACAGTCCTTCTCCTCCACTCCCCCTGCCTTCCAGCACTGATGAAGTTCCCTAGTTGGGTAATGAAACATCTGCAAGAAAACAACCAAGCCCAGAAAGCACCAAGGATCCTATAGTCATTGTCCTTCTCCTGCTCCCCGCCCCCCTCTAGCACTGATGAGGTCACCTTATTTAAGTATCTTTTATTATTAGTTAATTATTATAAAGCACAAAAGACTGGGCAATGAAAGGTTTGCAAGAAAGTCACCAAGCTTAGAGAGCACCAAGGGTCCTATAGTAGTAGTCCTCGTATCCTCCTCTTCCTCCTCCTCCCTCCTCTCCTCCAGCATTGATGAGGTCACCTAGTTGGGTAATGAACCATCTAGAAGAAATCCACCAAGCTCAGAGAGTACCAAGGGTCCCACAATTCAACCATGAGCTACAAAAATTGTCCTCTGTCAGAGAGAACAGCTTGGCTAAAAACTCAACTTCTGTCTAGGCAGTATGTGGTTGGTTCTTTTGTTTCTCCCCAAAAGCATCTTCCCCTCTTTTTCTTTAATTTGGGGTAACCTCGTTGCTGGAATTGCTTTCTGGGAACTCCTCCCCTGCCCTCCTCTTTCCCCTGCAAAAGCCATCCCCAGATAGGGGTGGGGTTCAAAAATGGACGAGGCTGCTCCTGTTTGGTTGGGACTGCATGGTCCTCCCTCCTTAAGACTCCCCAAAGGAAAGCATCGGTCCTCTTTCCTTTTCCATTCACCTGTTTCCCTTGAGAAGATCTTTTGTCCAACTTGGGGATATTTAAGAGGGAGTACTCTGAGCAGGTTATCCTGATGCTCTCCTTTTTCTCTGCAACATCTGATTTTTTTCATTTGAGAACACAGATCTGGCCACCGTTTTCCCTAAGTGTAGGGGGAAGGTGTCTATGTAGCAGCTTCTGGTGATAAGATAGCCTCTCATATATTTCCCCCCTTTTTCTCCCTGTTGCAATGGCATTGCATACTTTCTTTTCCTCCTCAGCTCCATGCAGCTCCTGATGACTCGGGCTGTGAGGTCATCCAGTGAGACCAGGGAGGTTCTGTCGCTGTGGTTGTGTCTGACAGATGTGCTGGTAAGAATTTACTCTTTGGAACGGGTGAAGGTAACGGAGACTAGAATGCTGCCCTTTCAGTAGCTGTTACATTTGTGGGGGACAGGTTCTGTTGGATCGCAGTGGTTTGCTCGAAATTGGATGAGAAATTGTGAAATGCAATAGTATGTTTTCAATGTATTTTTTTTTAGTTGGCCTTGTTAATCGATTTAACAAAAGGATATTGTTTTAGAAAACTTGGGCTGGGCAATGTAAATTGTGCTGTTCAACATTAGACCCATTTATCGTTTTGTCTTGATGTGAAAATGAGATTATGAATTGTCTTTAAAAATACGTGGCAATAAGAGAATTTAGCGTGTCTGGTGAGAGATGCTACAGTTTCATTCTCAGCAGTTTTCTTTTTTTAGAAAAACCCATTCTCTACAACATTGTTATTTTCTTTTGGATGGATGCATATTATCTGGCTCTGATTATAGGGTTACTATAGTTTTTTCCAACTCATTAAAAGCACATAAAAATGACTCTAGTCATTTAGTAACTAGGAATTAGATTAGATTAGAAAGATTATTGGAAGGATACTTCTTCCTCCTTTGGTCTTTGAACCAAAATTATTCAGCATTATTTCTTGTATGGCTGCTTTCTATATGTAGATATATATAGAGAGAGTGTGTGTATGTCATACACACACACACACACTGTATTATGAGGGGATGAACTTTCCCCTCTATTTTGCCTTGTAAATGGGGCACACGCTCAAATTATATTTTGAGTTTTAATGCAGGAGATGCTTAGGAATTTAAAAATTTGTTTTGTTTTGCAAGACTTGAAAATGTGAGCACAAGAATAGTTTTAAATTGCCAACAGTATTATTTGTATTAAATCCTACTTAGCATAGCTGCTTATAATACCTGCATTATTTTTGTTTTTCCTCGTTTTTGGTGCACAGTATATAAAGTGGAATAATAAAATATTGATACTGCCCTTTTTATATCATTCTGTGTATTTGCCTCATAATTAATCAAGAAAATTCTCTACACGTGCTCTTTCCAATGTCTCTCAATGAGCATTGAGCTGTAATGAAGTCTAAAATATTCTGTGTTAAAGATACTTTCCCAAGCTATGATGTATGTAAATTTTATAATAATGTATAGGTTGCCTAATTCCTCAAACTGCAAAATATTTAGTTTCTGGCATTAAGCACTAAACTGCTGTCAGTCCCAGATTTCATTTTATTTCTTATCAAAACTTGAAGAAACAAATTTATGATTGATTAAATGGTGGGGGTGAGCCACATTTTTATAGTCTGTGTTTAATGTGAAATGCTCAGTTTTTCTTCCTTCAATATTTAATCTTTCAAAACGATAGTGTTGCAAACTGCCACCATATGGAACTGCAGTAATATATCTTTCAGATCTTTAATTTCTGAATCTTTTTGCATGGACTTAGGCAACACTTTTCTTTGAATTTTTTTTAGATCAGTAATATTTAAGAAGGCAGAGTTGGGCGTACTGTTTACTAAATGACCTTGCCACAGAAAAGCTTCTGTTGAAAGTGCTTCTATGTTGGCAGCTCCAGTTGGATTTGGGAAGATTATTTACTTTACAAGTTGTCATTTTAACGTCAACTTATACAGTAGGTGCAGATTAGCCATGTATCTCATAGCAGTCATTACAGCTACTGCTTGTACCGAGGAAGCATTGACCACATCAAGATAGCTGGTGTAAATAAAACATACTATTCCTGCAGATAAATTGCTTTGAGATTCACTTAAGGCATTCTTGCTGTGTCACCACACTGTATAGGATAGCCGATAATTTATGTGTGTTCACAGTTTCTTTAATATTCACTTTCTGTGGTATCTTTTCCTAGCAAAATTCCTCTGGGGTTCCATGAAGATGGTCATTCCTGGGAGCACCACCATAATTCAGCCAGACCACAGTCTGGGAACGGAATTGAGCCGAAGCTCAGCAGACCACTTGGTGATGGGTCCTGATGCAGAAACAATGGCTGATCAGGTGGGCCCAGAGCTGGAAGAAGTGAGGAAACTGCAAGAGCTTGTGAGGCGGCTGGAGCTCCAGAACCAGCAGCTGAGAACTAGAAGCCTGCGAAGTGTGCCAGAGGCCAAAATGCTGAGCCAAGCTGATGTTGGAGTGGATAATTGCAATTCCAGGCTCAACGGCATGGAAATGAATAATAGCATCAGTGTACTAATGGATAAGCAGGAATTGCAAATCGTGGCAGATCTGCATTCAGCCCTGAGTAAAATAAGGTCAGAAGCAGAGGAAAGTGGCGAGCTCTTTAAAAAGGATGTGGAGGAGACCACAATACAGCACAGTTGTGAAAACAGTTCCGACAAAGGGCCCTTCGATGCAAAGTTTGTGAGCAGTACCCAAGTGCAGAACAGCGATGCTAACACAAACAACGTCTCTCGTTGGGATTGCAACCCCACTATGTTGCTAGAAGATTTCTCCCCAGGGATTGAGCCGGTGTTGCAAATGAAGGAAGCAAACACCAGCGCGGAAGTCCTCTTGAATGAAACAGCTCTGGATGAAGTGGAATTACTGGAGTTAGAGAACGGCAGCGATGAAGAGGACAGCTGGTATGTACTATATGAGACTACATATTGTAGCTCCAAAGGATTCATGCTAAGAGGGAATAAAGCTATAATCATAGCTTCCAGAGCATATTATTATTCTGTTTCTCTTCGGTCCACTGGCCCTCAAAAAAAACAGTGAGTGCAGCAGTGTGACAGGAAAATGGACAGTGTGAAAGAGAAGGGATTAATTTGTAAATAAAAAACCTGTGAGTCTAAAATGTTTAAGAGAAACAGAAAGAAAAACAGGTATGGGAAACCAGGAGGCCTATATTTCTTTTTTAGAGTGCCGCTTTTCTCATAAGAGATTGCCTAATGGAGTGAAGACTATTGCCAAATATAGTTCCTTAAAGTGTTTCTATTAGTATTACAGGTGTTTGTATAATAGTTTGATCTGTACACATAGCAAAATGTAAGATGTAAGGTCACCTTAAGCAACAATACCTTAAGTAACCGTTCCTTAAGCTCATTATTGAAGAAATAATTAGATTAGATGACAGAGAGGACTGGATTATTGGATTTTTTTTCCTGGGCAGTGGAAGATGCTTGCTAGAAGTTGGAAGGGGGCTGTACTTGAAAAAAGTGGAAGGGGCCAAAGATTTTTTAAAAATGATTTTTTTAAAAAAATGAATAAGCTCTGCTATAGGGATTCCAAGTTATAGTTAACTCATATGAGATCATTCAGAGGATAAGTTGATAGGAATATTTTTGTTAAGATTGCAAGAATTTACCTGAGCGATGTATCTTGAAAAAAATTGAAGAGATATTACATTGTTATTACCCAATCATTGTTTTACAACAAACATTAAAATGTTTCTCCTGCCATTGATCGTTATTTCCTTAGCCAAAAATTTTTTGTACTGGTTGACTTACATCAGTTCATTTAGTGACCATTAAAAGTTACAACAGCACTAAAAAAAGTGACATGCCATTTTTGACACTTAGGACCCATTGCAACATCATATGATCAAAAATCATGCACTTGACAACTGACTCAGTATCCTGGGATCATGTGATTACCTTTTGTAACCTTCTGACAAGTGTCTGGTTGTCCCAAAGGTGCTTTTTTTTTTTCCAAGAGGCAACTGGACTTTCTGGTTTTTCTTTGAAGACATTTCACTTCTCATCCAAGAAGCTTCTTGGAATGGAAGGATTTATACTTCTTCCAGACAAAGCTAGTCATTTGCATTCTTTTAGCAAATCTTCCGATAAGCAAAGTCAATAGAGAAGCCAGAAGATTTACTTAACTGCCCTGTTAGGAACTTAACTGCAATGATTCACTTAACTACTGTGGCAAGCAAGGTCATAAAGTGGGGCAAAACTCACTTAACAAATGTCTCATTTAACAACAGAAATTTTGGGCTCCGCTGTGGTCATAAGTCAAGGAGAAAATGAAACAGATTTACAAGAAAGTACAGTCGGATAGATATCATTATCAGATGAATGATGAAATTTGAATCCATCTTAAAAATGGAAGTAATTTTGTCTGATCCCCAAATAGTTAAGAAAGGGGAAGACTTGTTATATTACTTTCTTTGCTGTAATGCTTGACATTTGTTGATAAAATACTGGAAGCATAGCGATACTGAAAGAATTACTCTAATAAAACTGTCAAACTTTTTACCTTCCCATTTAAGGCTGTATGTTTCTCCAAGAAAACCACCAACAGATAAAAAGGAGTCTCCCCTGAAGTGGTGTAGGCAGGTGTTGGATCACCCTAGTCCTGAGACTGAGGCAGCTTGCCGTACCCTCCTCAGCAGACTTGACCAAGGTAGGCCTACGGTTTGTCTTGCAAGAAGCCTTAAATGATCACCAAGGAAGCTAGTAGGATTGATTTGTTACTGTCACACTTTTAAAGAATTCGGCATCATGGATAGAATGGAGAAGACCTCAAAAAAATGAATTGATTCATAAGAATCAATTCATAACACCTTAAAATCAGGACTTTTTTGGTTTTGCATTTTTTGCATTTACTTGATACAGATCAGTTACATTAAGCCTGGTGCTTATGTGGGATATCACTTGAGCTAATCATAATTGTGATTATTAGATTTATATCCTGCCTTTATTTTATACAACTCAGGATAGCCTATGTCAAGGGTATCCAAATTTGGAAAGTTTAAGACTTGTGGACTTCAACTCCCAGAATTCATGACTGGAGGAGGAATTCTGGGAGTTGAAGTCCACAAGTCTTAAACTTTCCAAGTTTGAGGATCCCTGGCCTATGTTATGCTCCTGACCTGTTTCCCAAACACTTCTGTGAGATGGACTGAGTTGAAACAGGGTGACTAGCCCCAAATCATCCATCTTAATATGCTAGTTTTTATGCCTGCTTCTAGATTTGCCCTAAGTAGAAAGCTATGTGATTCTTTTGACTAGAAGCCCTAGTTGGAAAATTTCCACTGCCCTCATAAGGATATTAAGACATTTTGGGATAATCTTTTCAAAATATATTTTGCAAACCTTAAAGGAAATACTTTCTTTCAAATGTTTTTATGTTGTACTGTTTCATTTCAAATAGTCCTTTTTTTCCAAATGTAACTCGTTATTCACATACATATACCACTTTACTAGTTGGCACACAGCACTTAAAAATATAAAAGCTTATTTTGATTTTGACACAATACATTCAGTACTATAAGCTGCTGCCCACTGAGTAATTATAACTTGAGTATCTTGCTACTGTGGAAAACATTAATATGGTAGTAAACCGAAGAATGGTTTTAGACAGATTTTGCATGAAAACTTGATTTTGTCATTTGGCATCATATTACATTCTCAGGGAAACAGAAAAATTGCATAACACTCTGCTTGCTAAATACTATTGTTTTTTTCAAAGTGTGTTAAATTGAACACTGTAACAACTTACACATTAGCAAGTTTGTCAACAAATTAAACAAACTTGTAAACCAGTCCTAGAATATGAGGACGATGTAGATCAGAATAAAATGACTGTTTTTCATAAGTAATACCACCCTTTTTTGAATTTTCAGCATTGTCTTAAATCTCAGCTGTAGATAATGATAGCAAATCTTTATTTGGTTCTAATAGTTCTGTGCCAAGTTTTTTGGGGAACTCTTGATGCTATAATTGTATAGTCCCATCATACTTAGCCAGAAAGAAGCATTTTGAGAAATGAGCCCAGAACAGTTTCCCCACTAGATAATATTTTCATTGGATCACACTACCTTGATAACTCCAGAAACCTGATTTGTGTTGAAATTTTTTGGCATATAGTATCAGTAACTTGTCCAACTGGGAAAGATTGTCCAACTGGGAAACTTACATATGCACATCCACATTCCAGGATGAGAGATGGCAAGCTATGATTTCTTCTTTGGAGAGAAATGCTATAATACTGGATATCTTCTCATCTAGCCTGGCTGTTATTTGGGAAGCTGTAGAGAAGAACCACAGCTCCTCTTTCACAGAGTTCCCTTTAGCACCTCAAACCGACTGAAGTATGTCCAAGGTGAACATTGTAAATATTCACACCCAGCATACATTAGTCTGAACCTGTGAGTTCCAGATGCTAAGACAGGATAGCCTGTGGAGAACTAAGGATTGTCTTCATATGTTTTAATTCCAGAGATTAATCTGTCAGCCATAATTGGAAATTGAATTTATTGGTTTGTATCATGACTCGGGGTGAGTGTGTCTGGCATGTAATGCATGCAGATGTGGTTTGACATTCATTCATTCTCTCTCTCTCTCCCTCTCTCTCTCTCTCTCTCTCTCCCCCCTCATCTGAGTATCTATTTTTAATGTGGTAACAATTCGTGGCTTTTTTTGTATCTTCCTTTAGCCAGTAGGTGGAAATCCCTGTATTGCAGTCCATTGGCGTCTCCAAGTGTGCATAACTTGAATGCAGACACAGGGTCCTGTAGCAATGCACTAAACTCTCCTGGGCACTACAAATCAACTAACAAACCACTACTAACTTGCGGTAGCTCAGGTATGGCATGGCATCTGGGATACTTTTCAGAGGAATGGAGGTGGGAAATGCATGCCGAGGGAGGACAAGATGTGACTGGTTTGCTTTGTTCAGTTTAACGTGATGATCTAAGGCAGGGGTGTCAAAACACAAGGCAATGAGGGACATGTAAGGTACCGGCCCACATCGCTTCAGCCCGGCTGACTCAATGCAAAAGGAAAACATCGAGCCAGCATGGCTTCAGCCCAGTTTACCCAATGCAAAGAGGAAACATGCCGCCAGTTTGGGGAGTGGCGTCAAACTGGCCACATTCACCCAGTTGGCAACACCAGCCCTGCCCCCCCCCCCCCCCNACACCAGCCCCCCCCCCCCCCCCCAGGGGGTCAACCACAGACCTGATGCAGCCCACAGTGAAAATGAGTTTGACACCCCTGATCTAAGGGCTCCTTCAGCTAAAGCTTCCAGAAATCTTCTTATTTAAATCTTGGCTTCTTTGCGCTAATTTGGTTTTTTGTTCTTTTTAAAAAGGTCTGTATTATTTTTGTGGTCAAGGACCATAGTCTGGCCCATCTGCTTCAGGCCCAGGGCATTTGATAGATAGATAGATAGATAGATAGATAGATAGATAGATAGATAGATAGATAGATAGATAGATAGATAGATAGATACACACACACACACACACACACACACATATATATCTCCTCTCTCAATGATTGGCATGATTGTGCAAGAATTTGCTTATATGGGTAGTCCCTTGACTTAATGACCTCAAATGGAAGCCCACACATTTTTTGTTGTTAAGCGAAGGGGTGACGTTGTGAAGTATTGCTCCATTGTCAAGTGAATCACTAACACTTGTAAGTTAGTATATAGTTGTTAAATGAATCTGGGTTTTCCCTTTGCATTTGGGTTCTTATCGGAAGGTGGCAAAACAGGATCAGTGACCCCGGGATACCGCAGCCATCATAAATATCTTATGATTGCAGTCCGTCATAATTACCAACTGTTTGAATTTTTGTACCACATGAACATGGGGTGCGGAAATGGTCATCCAAAAGTCTGACAAAACGGTTCACAAGTCACTTTTTTCAAGCACCGTTGTAAACTTCGATGTAACGGTCACTAAATGGACTGTTTTAAGTCAAGGACTACCTTAGTCCAAATATTTAAATAAACAGAGGTCTATTATTCTTGTGCCACATTTCTCTGTCTGCTTTGCTGAAGTTTTCCAAAAAGTGGAATGACCAGTTTGACATGGGAGAAACAGCCTGAAACTACTTGCAAATCTTACCTAGTTCAACGTGCTGCTAACATTTAGAACTAGATTTAACATGCAAGTGCTTATTGCATGGCTTTGATTTTAAAAATTTATTTAAAGATTGATAAAAAAAAAAAGGACAAATGAAATACCATCAGGCCATTTTCTAAATATTTCTTGGGCATTTGGGGTTCAGAAGAGAAAACCTTTTAAGACTAAATTATTGACGTCTTATATTCTAATAAAAGACAATACTGAATTGCCTTTTCCAACTGGAGGCTATAACACTAACTTGTACTTGATTATTTTTGTCTTTTATTATTGAAATTCCTAGTAATCCTTTCCTCTTTCTTTTCAGTGACAGAAACTATACCCAGCTTATCTGGTTTGCTGCCAATTCAATGTTTTCAGTTTCCTAAAGACAGATCAAATAACAATACAGAAACTATTTTAAATGTTTTTTAATTAGACCAATTATTTGAGAGTTATATAACAAATCCTTTCAGAGCAGTGAGTGAACCTAAGAATATAATTTTCATTAATGAATTAATTATTATATAGCATCCTCAAACTGCAACTAATGAGGAAGGCTACATGTCTACATACCAGGAAGCTTTTAATTGGATACTCTTGCTTGCTCTGCAAGCCTGAAATTTGGCATCCCTTTCCGTTGCAGACTTTTATCATGATTTTTATCTCAGTCATGTAAAAATTCATTTTTTTGCTAAACTGGAAATTCTCCTTCCACTTGATGGAGCCACCAATAAATTAATCAATTAGGGAAGCAGGGGGAGAGGGAGAGAGAGAGACAGAGAATGAATCTTTACAGACCTTGCTCTCAAATCCTATATTTTGCTTTCTTTCTCCTGCCAACTAAATTGGTGCATTTTCAGATACTGCATAGCAATGCAATAATGATGAATATCTGTATATATAGCAAAGATATTCAATACTGCACAGCAAAGCTGGCCAGGGAATTCTGGGAGCTGAAGTCCACAAGTCTTAACGTTGCCAAGGTCGAGAAGTATTTCTGTACTGAGTTTTACCCAGACAGGTTGCTGTTCTAATTTACTTCTGTTCTAGTTTATTCAATTAGCAGTTCCTATGAATGACTTCAGTTAAATCAATTGCAGTGATTGGACAAGATTAGCTCTAGGCAGACTGAGGCAAAAGCGTGGCAGTTTTAATTCTTTGCTCTTGATTAGCTTCTGGATCTTTTCCTTTCCACGTGGTGATTTGTTTTGGGAGGGAAGCTCCAGTTGAAAGGAACAAGAATTTTATTTCCCCAATGAATATTAAGTGCAGAGCCCTCACTCCAGATTGGAATGGCAGTAAGGTCAATCTATAAAGTCCTTTTTCTTTCCTGTACCTAAGTTTTGACCTGCTTCCCCCCTTGTTCTCTGTGAATTTACTTTTGAAAGCCATCCAGACTCTGTTGCTAACTCTGAGAATGGTATTCTCTCTTGTTTAATCCTACACTGCTTTAGTAATTTTAATTGCTTTCCGAGTAACAAACAAGACAGCACTGCTTAGGGAATTAAGATTGCTGTGGTTAGTCACGAATGCTTATCCCTGCTTAAACACACACGAATCTTGCCATATAATTAGTTTAGTTTCTTGTTTAATGACTAAGTGACTGCTTTTTTGAACGTGTCCAGGACTTTGTAAATAAGTAGCCTGCTTGTCTAACAATAATAATCTGTTCTGGCCAGTCAAGCAAATAATGTTTCCGTCCCCCCACCAGCCCCTCTTTATGTCAAAATGACCTATAAAATATATTGAGGGAAGGCTATAAACAGTAGTGAACTAGTAACACGTTTACAGTACAACTTGGTGGCCAAAATGTCTGGTTCTCTTGTGTTGACTATTTTGTTTTTAAATAACCTCACTTGTTCTCTTAAGTATTCAAACCAAAAACAGAATATGTTTTGCAGCAAGCTTGGGCATTATCTTAAATTCACACTCTGAATTTGAAAAGATTAATTTTCAAAAATCTTCATTCAGCTGCTGCGGAAATTAGAGAGTCATCTTGACTGATGAAATTGGATATAATCTAAGAAGCTCTGAAACATGTTAATATTGGCATGTGTACTCTTCTTTAGTAGAGGATGATGACTCATATTTTCAGCCACATGCTGTTAGGGAAACCATTCATAGAATAAAAACTTCAATTATTTTTAGCTAATGAAGCAAGTCGACTTTGCATTCACAAACACGTCCCTCTTAGTTTTGTATTTCTGATGCTATAAGGAAATGATGTAATTTTGTTTGACCTAGTTTTGATGGCTCTGGGTGGCTCCATCCAAACTATTTTACAGGCCATAATCCTTTTCTTTCCCTGCATGTCACAGAAACAAGAGTTGCCAAAGGTTTGTAGGAGGCAGCTCAGAGTAATGCCCATTCATCTGAGACATTAGGATAGGAAAGATGAACTGAAATGATGATTTTAATAACAGAATTCTACACTTACCATATATGGCAGGATAACTGTCCTCCGTATTGAATATTGAAATAATTCTTTCCCTTTGAACTCATTGCTGGTCAATCCTTAATGATAAATTTGTTTACCTTGTAAGGGATTTGAATACAAAACTGGGGGAAAAATGAGTGCTATGACAGTGCTTGTATTTTAAAATTATATCTGTAGCTTCCTCGCCCTCATCTTCCTTTTTCTTCTTTCCCACCTCTTTCTAAGGTTACTTGAACGTGCATTCAGCTTTGAGCTCTCAGTCTTCTGTCGATAGTGAACTTAGTACCTCAGACGATTCAATTTCAATGGGCTACAAACTGCAGGACTTGACTGATGTGCAAGTTATGGCCCGCCTACAGGAAGAAAGTAGGTGAAAGCAATTTACAGTATTTCTGTCTCCATGACACCTTCTGCAGGAGGATTTTTTTAAAGAAACAATAATACACAAAATATCATTTTCCCACATAATGTTTCTCTCATTCACAGTCCAAGAGAACGCACAGATAGTTTCTTAGGTAACGGGCAATTGGGTGCCCCTGCCAGTAAATTAGATGTCCCCATTTAATGAGATGAAGAAACATGTCTGTTGCAACTTTGGCTATGTCTGTCTAGAAGCACCAGCTCTTGAACTCATTGCAGCTGCTTCTGAAGTACACGCATGTTCCAGCATATCTTAACAATCTTAGGGGAAAATAGCCATAGCATTTAGATTTATATCCCACTTCACACTGCTTTACAGCGCTCTCTGAGCGGTTTACAGAGTCAGCATATTGCCCCCAACAATCTGGAGAAGAAAATAAAATCTTCTCCAGATTGAGAAAGAAAGAAAAAGTCTTGCTTTTAGAGCAGGTTACATTAGAGTATCCCATTATGGATCATTTAGCCTTGAAATTGTACCTTTGTGAAAAAACTGCAGCATCCCACTATGTTTCTTGCAAACTAAGGTCATTTATAGCATGGATATTGCATCGAACATCTGATTTCTTACTCATAAACATGTGTAAAATGAAAAAGTTGTAGAATGAAAAAGTTAATATGTTGATATTTGCCTAAATGTCTGGGGCAGGCCCTGTGGATTTAACAACATCCTGTCACTATAAAAACTCTCGGGATTGTTACTTTGCCCCAAAATGCAGATACTGGTTATGAGTGCTGAAATACACTGATTGTGTCTGCAGAGATGTTAAAGCTAGATTGCAATCCTCATTTTAGTGCCTTTAAAATTATGGAGGCTACAAGCAGAAAACGCTGCCCCTGCTTTGCGTGGCTTTCATTATCTTTGCTTTGCTAGCCCTCTCACGGGAAATATTAAAATATCATCCCAGGTATGCTTAAACAGCATGATCAAGAAGTAATCATGTCTTCTGTTGGCCATGGTCTTACTTCAGGTCTTCGCCAGGATTGTGCCTCCAGCTCAGCCTCCGTTTCCCGCCGCAGCTCCAGTGCCTCCTTACATTCCTTGCGCAGAGGCACCTACAGTGACCAGGATTTTGACACATACAGTTTGGAAGATGAGGATGATGACTGCTCTTTCTCCTATCACAGCAGTCACAGATACTCGCCATCCCCACTCAGCTCACCGCGATGCCAGTCTCCGTCCACAAACACAGATTACGGGAGGGCCACAAATACCCGAATCCGGCCCCCACGGAGGACAGTGCAAAGCCCCATGCAAGATAGACTGAAGTATTCTTCGAACGAAGGTGGGTGCTCCCATTTACAAATCTTGTTGGGTTTTTGAACCAGCAGGTTAGGGTTAGGGTATTATTTTCTTTTGGGCCCCAAAATAAGCACTAGGGCTTATTTTGGGGGAGTGTCTTATTTTTTTCCATGTACAGGAGGCTCATTTCCTCTCCTTGCTCACAGTGGAGCAGGAGACTGCACAGTGTGTTAGTGCTGCCACCACAAGGTAGAGGGTGTGGAGCTGCCCTACGTGCCTTGCACTGGCTTACCTCAGGGCCCCCATAACCAGGCCACACCTGCTTCTCCTTGAGGCAGCGGTGACTCCAGCAGTACAATCCAGTAGGACCATGTGTGACCTCCAGCTCACTTCTGCTTGCTCACAGCCACAATGGAGCAGGAGCTGAATACCTTACCAGTACCTTACCACTGGTACTGCAGTGGTAAGGCATGAGAATGAAGCTGCCCCATGCGCCCTGGACTGGCTTACCTCGGAGATAAGCCAGTGTGGGATACATGGAGAAGCTCCACATACCCACAACCCCCCTGTGGTACAGTGGGCAACCAGATAGAATGGGTGGGCAGCTGGCTGTGCAGGCTCTTTGGGGCTTATTTACGGGGCAGTAGGGCTTATATTAGGTGCACACATAAAACATGCTAGGGCTTATTTATGGGATAGGTCTTATTTTGAAGGAAATGGTAGCAGTTGGATTTTTTTCAATTCTTCTTATGTTATCCTTTGCAGAGGAACTGCGTCACAGTATGCCTAATCTGGCTAGGACTGGTCTGCGATCTTTGGAGTCAGTAAGAAATAGCCGTAGCCTGGACTCGGATTTACAGATTCCCAGTAGTCGACTCTCTAGGATCCATCAGGAATCTGTCAGTAAGTTGGCTGCTGCTTCTCAGACTGTTCCAGGATATTTCAGTTGGTGTGATGACCAAAGTAGGAAAGATAGCTACAGTTTGTTTTCGAGATCTTAAGTTTACCACAGCTTTTAATGGGGCTGTGCGTTCCCTGAACGGTTTTATGTTTGGGAGTTCTTTGGGATTTGTTTTTAGTTCTTTCAGTGTTGACCAAAAGTGCCCTTCACAACTTCTTCTGGGAAATCAGCTGAGCCTTCTCTGAAATGTGCCAGACCACAGTCATTGTGTGTGTTTTTCTAATGTGTTCTGCCTAGAAGATTGCTCATAAATTTCAGCTGTCCAGAATACGACAGTTTTGTTTGCCGTCATATGAGTAACAACATCACGTTTTGCCAAATGAATTGGCTACTAATTTAATTTGCGGTGCCCATCTAGCAGTTTGAAAGAAGGCAAATATGCAAGTAGATGAATAGGTACCACATCTGTGGGAAGGTAATAGCACTCTGTGCCCCTCAGCCTATAGTCATGATGACCACTGTGTGAATCTGCCTGAAAACTCTTCTCCTGATCCCTTTTGGATACGCTGCCCAAGTTGACCCTTCATTTTATACTTATTAATACCATCTCCGTTTCACCTCCCTTCTGCTTTCAGGTCTGGCTCCAAATAAACTCCGCTATTCCTCCGGGGCTGGGCAGTCCCCGCTGACCGTTCGTCAGCCTGTGAAAGCAGGGCCCTGTGCCAATGCTCTCCTAACCCCACGGCAGCCCGTCAGAGCTGCTGCTGGGTACGCGAGTCCGGCTGGCCGAGTCCGAAAGCTACAGTCTTCCACGCTGAACCCAAGCGCTTCGAGTAGTGGCGGTTCGGTGTACCGAAGCAACAGCATGGCTGCAGGAGCGAAAAGCTCTCTTCCTAAAAATAAAGCGGCGGTGGCAGGAGCATCTACTCTGAAGAGCAAGTTGAGCCAGCCAGCCAAGAGGTGAGACTTTTAAAAGCTCATACAGAGGAAGTAAGGGTAGTCCTTGACTTGCAATGGTTCCTTTAGCAACGGTTTAAAGTTACAACAGCACTGAAAAAAGTGGACGTATGACCGTTTTTCACACGACCATTGCTCCATGGTCATGTGACCAAAATTCAGGCACTTGGTAACTGTTTCATATTTATGACAGTCACGGTGTCCCAGGGTTATGTGATCTGCTTTTACGACTTTCTGACGAGCAAACTCAATGGGGAAACAGATTCACTTAACGTTACTAACTTATCAATTGTAAAGTGGCCAGAAAAGTCTTCAAATGGGGGCAAAGCTCACTTTAAGAAATGTCTCGCTTAGCAACAGAAATGCTCAATTTGTGGTCGTTAAGTTGAGGACTACCCTCTCATGGGAAATATTTGTGGTCTTAAATGCCTGACCTTCCCAACAGCATTGATCTCAAGTGCCTTTTCCGGCTCTCCAGATTGCTAAGAAACGAGCCAACTGAGCAAGTCAGAGAAAGATGCCAGCTCAAAGCTGGAAAGATTCCCCTTAATTCTAAAGAATCCCCCTTCCTCTTTCCCAGTTTCAGACTGGATCTGGGGAGGAGAGCACAGGACTGCCCTGTGATGCAATTGAGAGTAATGATCAACTTCACTTGCATGTATAAGACTTTATTTAGGATTGTTCCTTTAAGAATCCTACCTAGTTTTATTCTGCAGCTATCTTAACAGACTGCCACGCAAAACAAATAGGGAAGATACTTGCTTTTTAAATAAATATTTAAGACTAGTCACAGATGATGCATTAAGTCCCCTGTCTTCTGACTATTGTTTATTAAAGCATTGTGTAAGTAAAATATCTTTCTGTACATCTCAACAGATATCCAAAGGCCAACATACCTGTGGACGACTCTTGGAAAGATGGATGTTATTGAACCAAGCCAAAAAGGAGAATAATGAACAATGACTTGTTTGTTGGGTTATGTAACTGGACAACAGCCCAGCTGGCTGGGCAGGAGGACATGCTTAAGGCCTCCCATTTCCTCCCCATTGCCACCATGCTTGACAAACTGGAATGGTGATGAACTTGGACAGCTGCTTTGCGTTGTCTTGACAATGGACCTTGATGGCTTTTTTTTGTTTTGTTTTGTTCCTGCTATTCTAGTCTTACTGCTGAGCCTTGATTATGGAAGTTCTTGTACCTGAAGGTACAGGTGTGGCCCGAGGCACGCATTGGAAGATTCATTCATGGTACACAACAAGGGAAGAGAAGTGCTCCTGTGGCAATGAGACATTTTTGAGTCTGTGGAGTTGGGTTTTTTTTTCCTTTGCAAAAAGGCAGCTAGATAAGATTAACATAATTAGAAAGGACGGACTGTTTCTTATGTCACTTGGTGTAACTTAACTTTTCTAGGAAATTCAGAGGTTTTTTTTTTTTTACTTGTCCCGAACAGGTATCTTCACTACTTTTATTATTATTATAAAAGTTGAAAGGGTTTTTTTTTTTAAATAATAGCTAGTGCATCATCTGTCACAGGAGAATGTCTTAAAGCTTAATATCCCCGTTGTTTCCAAGACTGTTTAATGTGCTGTTGCCTGCAGGCTGATAACGTGAGGTCTTATTTATGCATTTGCTCTCTTCCTTATCTTTTAGCTAGGCAAGTTTTTCGTGTGGGTAGTAGCAATACCTTTGCCGGCTAAAAAAAATGCACTTGAAGTGTTTCGTTCCCTCATGATCATCACTTAATTCCTTGATACTAAAATTTACTTACCTTCCTGCTTTTGTACAAGACTTTTCTACTGTCCCATTTTTGGGGGGTGGTTGGGTGGGTTTATTTTTGGATGAACTTGGTTTTTTTTTTAACTTAAAATCTGCAGCTCCTGGAGTTTTGCCAAATGCAAGAATACAATCATACCTGGGAATTCAAACTGGCCTTTCAGCCAACCCTACTTCTTGCCACCAATGTGACTTGATATTGTAGTTAATAAATGTGAAGGGGGCGAATGCTACCTTGTCTTTAGTAGTAAAATCTGCATCCTGCTGCTTTTTTTTTCACATAGACAGATATACGGGTAGTCCTTGACTTAAGTGACTGTTGAAAAAAGTGACGTATGACCATTATTCACATTTACGACCACTGCAGCATCCCTATGGTCACATGATCAAAATTCAGACACTTGGCAGCTGATTCACATTTATGACGGTTGTAGTGTCTTTGGTACATGTAATCACCTTTTGTGACCTTCTGATAAGCAAAAGCCAACGAGGAAGCCAGATTAACTTAACTGCAGTGGTTCACTAAACAAATGTGAATCATTTTATTTGCATAGCAAATCACTTTGTGCAACAAACGAAGACGTAAAAACTTGCTTCACAGATGTCTCACTCAGCAACAGAAACTCAGTTGGACTCAGTTACCGTCATAAGTCAAGGACTACCTGTAGTAAACACTATCCTGAAACAAGAAAATTGATGTCTTCTTCTCAAAAAAGATCCATTGTGAAAATGTTGGAAGAAAAAATAATGCACTGACACTTAGCAAATTCATCAGTAATGCTTTATATAGTTAAAGCCGAGGTGGTGACCCATAAAAACAAACAATGAGAATCCATGAAGTAATTTTAAGCTTTCCTGTTAAGTCACTTGCCAAATGAATGAATACTTGCTACAGTTAGACAGTTTGTATTTGTTTCCTGGCCATTGGGCTGTGTGCTTTCCTTTTGATCCAGAAATGTTAATAACACTTAATTGTAGCCACACGTACTTAATCAGTAGTTTCAACTACTTCTTGCTTGAAATACTTTGTGAATGAGCTCACTGGTCATCTCCTGCAATAGTAGGATGGAGACTTTAAACAAGAATGGTTATATAACGTGCTCTACTTGCTTTTTATCCTGCTATACTTCCTGAAGTAACAGCTGAAACTTAAAAGAGATGGATCAGCTGGTGCTCAGAGCATTTTCAAAAGCTCGTCAAGACAGTAGAAGTAAGTAATACAATGTGTAATCAGATGCTGAACAGGCACGCCATAAAACATTTTTGCCCAGTCAGAATGTACCCTGAAAAAAATGGCTATTATAAGTATTACTGGATGTTTACTTGTAAATATAAAGGCTGAATGGTATTGGATTTCAGATTTTCAAACCATTCTGTAAACACTTAGCACAATTTTGTTTTACCAAAAACAAGGTTATGGGCAAAATATCACTTTGGACCACTGGTGGCAACCTATCTATCCAGTTTGCTGGCTGTGGCCCTGAAATCATTTCCCGCTGCTGCCTTCCGGCATTTCCCACAATCTGAGCCAAGATCAGAGAGCTTCTTCATGAAGCTCAGCAACTTGGAAGTTCTTAGATAAAAGAATTCAGTGTAAACTCTGAAATAAGCCCACTGGATTTCTTTTTTCCTACTTCTGGATCCCTGTTTCTCCAGGACTTTAAAAACAGCTCTGCTGTCAAGGTATTTGACGAGAAAAACTGAATATCAATTGCTTGCAGCTAAGTACATTTATTTAAACAGATTTAAATTTATTTTACAACAATGCATCAGTGCATTTTGTTAAAAGAGGAGGAAGCAGTTTTACATAAAGGCATTCAAAATGATAGAAAATTAACAAAGGCATTCAAAATGATAGAAAATTAACCATTGCTATTGACTTTTTTTTTCTTTTCTAAACATGCACAATTAATTCAATGTTGGCTTGTTCCTGCAAAGACAATCGATGGGGAGGACCATGACTATAGGAAACAAGGATAGGTGGACCAGTTTTACTGTCTGCAGCATGCCGAGGAGAGCAAGCAGAGACTGCTTAGTAAACTAGGATAAGATTATAAAATGCCAACACTGGGGGGAAGATTAATATTCCTATTTACGATTTGTCCTCCTTTACATTATGCGCGAATGGGAGGGGGGTTAAAGTCTTTCCCAAGTAATTTACAGCAGTTTCAGATTAAAAATTGGTTTTCAAATACTTCATGCTTCTCTATATAACTCTTTTCCTTGAAAAATCAGTAGCTTGGGGGGGAATCCCACTCGGATAACACCCGCCTCTTGTGTTTTTTGAGCGAGGCACGATAGCTCCACCATGCTCAAAGAGGAGAAGAGGGCAGTCACTAAGCTTTGCACAAAGTGTGCTCCTTCGGAGGCGCGAAAACAGCTTTTCGACCCACCTCAAGAGATGAAGCCAGAGTGAACCACCATTTACAGTTTGAAAGGACGTTCCAAACTAGGCGAGAAGACACACACTCAAGACACACAAATTACGGATAGCAGCAATGTTACAGCAACATTAATACTCTACGTTTACCAGTCACTCAAGTTGAAAAGCAGAACCCCTTCACCTGCCCGGCAGAAGGGCCGCGAAAGAAGTTTCGAAGGGCAAAGCCACAGCCTGTCATGAGTTTTGAGAAAGGCACTGCAGGGAAATAGCCACTGAGCTGATCGCATCTCTGGGCTGGGTCTGCGAGCAAAGACCTTGGTTGACTTCAGCCAAGAAGTCAGCCCCCATTTACCTCTCCCCACTAAGGTCTACGGGGCCTTCAGCTCCCCATCCCCCCAACCTGCTCCACCAAGTAAAGTGCAAAGCATGAGAATGCAAATGCTTAGAACCTCCCGTTGTTGGTCCGTTGCCTTCCTCTCTCCCCTCAGGAAGTCCTGCTTGCTGTTTCGGAGAAAAACATCCTCTGGGTTTTTGAAAGGAACATCTACCTTACAAGGCGATAAGGCAAAAAAAAAAAAAAAAAACAAAGACCCTAGAGTGTCCTGGAAGGATGAGAGTGTGAAAGTCCACATTTGGACGACATACTTTCCTATGCACCAAATGATTGCTTTCAATTGGGGGTGTATGATTGGCTCTATGGGCTATTTCTTGTATGCAGCTTGCCAGAGGAGGCCCCCGCAGGCAGCCGACACAATGATGTAAATGGTGACCCTGTGGGAGAAAGCATTTATTTTTACTTTATTTTATTTGTTCAATATGCTTACAAGAAATAGTGTTATAGAGTAATAATAAAAAACATAGTTATGAATACATGGATACGTATAAAGAAAAATAAAAGAAACAATAGGACAGGATGAATAGGCACGTTGGTGCACTTATGCACGCCCCCTACAGACTTCTTAGGAAAGGGGTGAGTTAATAGTAGACAGTCTAAGGTTAAAGCTTTTGGGTTTGGGGAAGAAACCACAGAGTCAGGTAGAGTATGCCAGACAGTGACCACTCTGTGGCTGAAGTCGTATTTCCTGCACTCAAGTTTGGTGCAGTTAACCTTGAGTTTGTATCTATTGTTTGCTCTTGTGTTGTTATGGTTGAAGCTGAAGTATCCATTGACAGGTAGGACATTGCAATGTATGATTTTTACATACTACCCTGTTTCTTCAACAATATGGCCTCCCCAATAGGAAGTTCCAGCATGTTTTTATAGGCATGAAATGAAATTAAGTCCCTCCCCCCAAATTAAGGCCTTTATTAAAACATGCAGAATGGTGGGGGGGCTTGCCGTTAGGAAGTACTTTTGTTGCACACCCGGATATGGTGCTGCCTGTGTTGACCCTGATACGAAGCGCCCCACCAACGCCAAGGTCAACATCCAAGCCGTCGCCAGCCGCCTGCCTAAAGATGCAAGGGGGGGGGAATTAAGTCACCCCCAAAAAGACAGCCTAGCCATTTTTTCGGGGCTCAAAAAAAAAATAAGACCCGGCCTATTATTATTGAGAAAAACACGTATACTTAGATGGACAAAGGCGGCGTAGTTTCTACATTTCTAGGTCTAGAATTTCAAGTCTGGTGGCATAAGGTCTTTTGCAATGAGTCAGGAGTGGAAACTCTTCTTCTGAAATATTTCTGGACTTTCTCAACTGTGTTAATATCAGATACGTAATGTGGGTTCCAGACTGATGAGCTGTATTTGAGTATTTGTCTAGAAAATATTTTGTATGCTCTAGTTTCCGTCCTCCACATTGCAGGAAGACAATCTGCACGCTGGTCCCTTGAGGGTGCAACTCCACTGCAATGGAAAAGCCGCCTCACTATTTTTGTCCTCCCATAAGGAAATAAGATCTCTTGTGGCCTATTAATTCATTTGTAGACCCAGCACAAGGATAAGAGGACATAAGAGTAATGTCCTTTTATAGCCGGCAGAGTTCCTTTCCCCTTCATATCGGGGAAAAGAAAAGGGGGGAAAAAAAAGACTTACTATGGATCCAATGGCAACTATGATGGTGAGCTTGAGGTTCTTCATGCACATTGCTCGGGCCAAGTTCCTACTGGTTGTTTTGAAAGTGACGGACTGGGAAGGGAAAAAAGCACGGGAGAGGGTTTTAATGTAGACCGCACCCAAACCAACATTTCATCAGCTTGTTCATTCCCCACCAAAGGGATGCTATGTAACGGACGTTTTAATTCATATTTCCAACATATCATCTGGAATGCCTTTTCATTTTTGTTTTAAAGTCTCCTATCCCAATACTATGTTTGACCTTCGCTTCAAGATCACAGCAGAAGTAACTACATGCCCTCTGCTGGAGGTTCTTGACCAAGCTTTGCTGACATTCTAAACACAGGTAGTCCTCACTGGACAACTCTAATTGGGACAACTCACCAACTTGCATGGTCGTTAAACAAACCATAATGTGACTGCCTAACAACAGCAGTCTTGACAATCCTACGCAGTTCCTAGGAACCTGGTTCCTGGATCCCAAGCCATTTTCAAAAGGAGGCAAAGGATTGTTCCCACTTCAACCCCTCTGGCCCATCTCCTTTGGGCCACCCCACCTGCCACCAGACCAGGTGCCCTGGGGCATGAGGGGCAGTTATAAATGCAGACAGACCCGAATTTTGTTCATGGGACCGCAGGGAACTGCAAGAGTTAGGACTTCAAGGACTGATTGTAAGTTCATTCAGCAATCGTAAGTTCAAACAGTTGCTGAATGAAGGGAGGTTAAGCAAGGAATACGCGTGATTTGTTTAGGCAATATTATTCCCAAGAACAGTTGCCTTTGCCTTTGTTAAGACTGGTTGATTTCCCTCTGCAAGGTCAAAAGATTGCCAACTACCACGTGTTAATTTTGCTCTGCAAAGGGAAATATTTGGCTAGGGAAACAGAACTCTAGTGAAGAAACGTCTGGTTTTACTGTCTCAAAAACCAACATTAGAAGACACTTTCCAAAAACATGTGGGCTCTACCTTCTAAAATGCAGCTAATTCAAGAGGACTTGCCTTGTATTCATTTCCTTCCCCCATCAATCCTGCAGGCCTCCCCTTAAGACAGAGCTGATCCTAAAGAATTCACCCCATCATCTTCAGGACTTACCGAATCAACAAGATTTTCCGTTTTGTCTATCAGCAGTTCCAGCTTTTCTCCTCTTTGAGCTACGAGATCTTGAATGTGAAAGGAAGAGCAATTATAAGAATTCCAATGAAGAAGCAATTCTCCCACAGTGTTTTCCTAAATCACAGAAACTTAGTAACAGCATTACACTGTCCTCTCTTTCTAGGCCAGGTATTTGATTTAATTATATTTGAAGTAAGTCCTTAATTAAGAGTCTGAGGCACCCCTTAGAATCTAACAGAGGATGCAGCAGATTGGGACGCTAAGATACTCCTGCAGTTCAAGCAGGAACAGAAGAAAAGTAATGCAAATTACTGCTTTTGTTCCACCCAATCTTTTGTATCTAAATAAATTGAAGTGCAGTCCACCTGCTTTCTGTCCCTTTTCCACTCATGCCTTTCCCCACAAAGCATCAGCAATAGCAGCTGTCCTTAGACTTAAATACTGCTTCACAGTGCTTTTACAGCCCTCTCTAAGCAGTTTACAGAGTCAGCCCATTGTCCCCCAACAATCTGGGTCTTCATTTTTACCGACCTGGAAAAGATGGAAAGCCAAGTCAACCAACCATGAGCCTGGTGAGATTTGAACTGCCAAATTGCAGACAGTCAGCAGAAGTAGCCTGCAGTATTGCACTCTAACCACTGTGTCACTGTAGCTTATACAATTACTTGCCAAATACATCTACAGGGGTGTGTAGGGGTTCAACCACACCTTTGTCACCCGTACCTATATTACGGACCATGATCCCTTTGAGTTCATCCACCTGAGCCTGGGTCTCTACGATCTGGTCAGGGCCTTTGTTCTCAGAGTGATATTTCTAAATGGAAGAAGAACAAGGAAATCTAAATGCTTCAGAAAAGATGTGAATAAGCAGCAGAGATGAACCTTGAGGGAGGTATTTGTAAACAAAGTCTAGCAAAATAAACAAAAAACCCCTAACATATAATAATGCAATCTTGTGATGCATCGATACAAGCATCCAGGAAATAAAATAAAATTCTGCTTTTTGGGGGGGTTGCCTTCAGTGATATTTTCACTTTTTGGAGCCATATTTCAAGAAAGCCAAATTAAAGAACATGCAGAGACTTGAACCGCCATAGTGGCTAGAGAAGCTAAGTTTAGCAGCTTGGAAAGAGCATTTAAGGAAGGAAGGCTAGAAATCCTCAACAGTTACAAAGATAAGCTTGTAGAACAGGGGTGTCAAATTCAATCCCATCGCAGGCCGTATCGGGATTTTGTTTGTCCTTGGGGGACTGGGGTGGGCGGGGCCTGGTCATAGCAGCCGACTGGGTGGGCGGGGCCGTGGTGGGCCAGGGCAGCACAGACCAATCCCTCCGTCTTCAGGACAGCCCCGCGGGACAACTCTGGGCCTATCACGGACTGTATCCAGGCTGTGGCCGCATGTTTGATGCCCCTGTTGTAGAATATTGAGCAGAGTTGGAGAGAACTGAATTATGGCTAAACATTAAATTACCTAAATGGCAATGCTTGTTCAGTAGCAAACAGCCATATCTCAGCAAGTGGGGAGCTCATCTTCACTTACAAGTGTTTAAGCGAACTAAACCAATAAAAAATTCCTTTCGTTTATGGTTTCTGACACAATCAGCCTTGCCCTTTTCAAGGAAAGCTACAAATTTAAAATTTTAAATGAGCATACCCATTTTCCTATGAGCGGTTTTTTAAAAGAGGCAGCAATAATAATGCAACCTCAAAAACGATCCTCCTGGGCTTAAAACTGGCCACCTGGTTTTAACTCAACCCAGCCTCTCCTCAGAAGATTAGACGGTCAACGTTCAGCTCCAGAAGAGGCAGGTGTGTCTCGTCCTGCTTCCTAAAGGAAGGATCTTTGGAATGACGGCACAGGATCTCACCAGCTGCGCTGCCAAAACACTGGAAAACTCGCTGTTCATGGCGTAGGGCAGGGCAGTCTGTGCTCGAGATCCATAGGTGGTCTGAAACCTCTTCTTGATTTCATTCAGGAATGTGAAAGCCCGGGAACGCTCAAAGTTCTGAGGAGGGAGAACCAAACAGACAAGTGTTAATGGAACACAAACAGCTTGGGATGCTGTTTCCCCGCAGGAGGACAAAGTAAGTAGTGAATGACTAGAGAGGAAATAAATAGATCCAAGTTCTGTACTTAAGCAGGAAGTAGCAGAGACAGGTCATGAAGTCATTACTGCATCAGAACTGCGGTCACACTTGCTAGCTGCCAGTCTGCCACCAACTATGAGGGGAGGGCATGGGATGGGAGTGGGCAAGACCACTGATTCATTGTACTTTCTTAAGACACAATGTCAGCCAGATCTCTAGCATGGGAATCTACTTCAATGCATGCTTGCTATCTCAAAGTAAGGGCGGGGGGAGTTGATGAGGCTAGTCCCAAGCGGGGGAGGGTTGCTCTTAAGAGTTACTGCGGCTGCTGAATTGTTTACATCCCGTCAAGGTCAACCATCCTGGGACTAGCTGGGCAAAATACCTGAAGATCAGCTTCACACAATTATCATACTGGATGTTGACTGGACACTCAGCAAGGGGACTCTGGGAGGGAAGGGTTTCGGGAAACTTTCACCCTGCAACTTCTGTGTGTCAGATCCATATATCTGCCATTCTTCAATGGAAGAAGAAGGGGGTGGGGGAAGTTGGTACAAGTAATCCTTTTTGATGTAACCTGAATGTATTAAATTCTATATTGATTCTATATAACTTGCATATGATATACAACTGGAGGAGTGGAGCCAAATGTCTAGAAACTTGTCACCTCTTGAAGAGATAACAAGATGAGAAGGGACCATAAAAATGCCAGCTCTAGAAGACACTCCTGGGAACTCTGCTAAGATACGTACCCAGAAAAGGGGAGGGGGGAATTAACATGTTGGTTCTTTGTTTGACTAAATCCACATCTGAATAAGGGGAGGGATTCTAGCTTCCTTTATCTATGCCTGTATGCCTGGAAATATCATAGACTCTGCTTTGACTAGTGTTGCGATTAAATCCCTTTCAATAAAGGATTCCTTTTCAAACACCTAGTTTAGAGAAGTTCATTCTTTTCGGTTGAAGGGAAAAAGTCCAGTGCTTACAGTGTGTTTTGAATCAGATCTTGCCTTGCTTTCGCTATCATTTCAAACTCAGTCAAAGTACCCCTTCTCTGCCTCAATGGAGTGGGGCAGGGGTTATTTCTTGGGTTTTGAATGGAGGCAGGCCTGACACACAATTTCAAGGTCACCTGGGATACAAAAGCAAATACACAACCAAATCCCAAGGATAATTGCCTATTTCCAACAACCCATCTTCAGAGAGTGCAAATTTCACCAAAGGCCCCATCGCAGCTTTCTCCCATGTACTTACGTCATCTGTGATGCAAAGGTATATGATCCGGTCCTGACAGATATAGTGGAACAGGTAACTGCGTGGAAAATACGACACCAAATACATTTTCTGAGTAGTGGTGTACACATTCCAAGTTTATTTGCACATCAGCTGAAATGGGCATACAAACCCTTCTCTTTCCTGCTCTTTTTCCCAGCCCAGCAGCCCAATGGCTCTTTTCATTTCATCCCATTATTTATTTTTCTAGGGAATCTATATTGTCGCCTATTCGCACATGATGACTCAAAGCGTCTTACAGAATATAAAACCTCATATAAAAACAATAAAACTAATAAGTCATATAATAAATTAATATAATAAAATAAGCCCCACCCCACCTCCCCGCCCTGGCAACAACACGTCATATGAGCCATTGGATGGGCTCCATCCTACTCTGGGTTCCTCAGACCCGCTGGCAGAACCAGATCTTCAGCGCCTTCCAGAAGAGTATTAGAGTGGAGGCCATTCTAAACTCTGGAGGAAATGATGTTCCAGAGAGAGGGAGCCACCACGGAGAAGGCCCTTCTTCTGGGTCCCGCCAGGTGTATCTCCCTCAGGGATGGGACCCACAGCCTTCTCTGCCATTGGTTTCCATCTCCCCAGAAAATACTCACTTTCCATGCGAGTAGGTGAGCTTGTTGTTTTCGGAAGGTATCTTGGCCAGGATCTGCTCTGTAACCTCCAGGAAATTCCCTCCACACCATGCATGCTTGGCCAGGATGGTGGAGCCCCTGGCTACAACCGCAAACAGGATCGCCATAGCTGCCGGGGCAAGAGACACAGAATGAAGGTGCTTCTCTACAGATCAAAGCATGGCCCACCAGCAGTGTAACACAGTGCGCGCCCCTATCAAAAAACAACCCTAGGCAGAAGTTCCATGAGAAGACAGTTCCGCCCCTTGTCAAAATCCATGGAAAAGCACAGTCCTCTTTAAGTATAATTAACAGGGCCATTTTAAACACGTCTGTATTTTACCAGCAGGGTGGATAAAAACTGACAATTTTTTAAAAAATAAAAACAATCGGCGTTTTAAACATTTACATTGGATTTTTTAAAATCAAATTTATTTTAATAAAACACTTTTGGAATAAAAAAAAATCTGTCTAAAGGTAGTTTTTTTATTTAAGATACCTTAATAATTTAGTTTATTCAAGCATGAAACAGAGCTTAGTTATGTCACATGAGGGTGAATATTCTGTAAATATTTACATTTTTGGGAAACTCATTCAATGAATCCAAGCTCTGCAAGCTGAGAGAAAAGGCGCTGCATTGATGCACTCCCACAATTTCACACACAGCTCTCTCAATTTCACACAACTCTCCCACAGCAGAGATGACAGCTGCTCTTTAAAACTTATGATTTAAAATCAAGTTGATTTAAATCAAGCCTTTTTACTAGTGATTTAAATCAGGGGTCTCCAACCTCGGCAACTTTGAGACTTGTGGACTTCAACTCCCAGAGTTCCTCACCCAGCAAAGCTGATTCTGGGAGTTGAAGTCCACAAGTCTTAAAGTTGCCAAAGTTGGAGACCCCTGATTTAAACCAATCTTTAAATCGACTTGATTTAAATCAAATCCATCCTTGCTTATTAGACTTGCAAATTCCTGGCCACCTAAAACACCTGCACTCCCAAAAGATACAGGTAGTCCTTGACAACCACCATTCGTTTAGTGACCGCCAAAGTTACTAATGGCATGGAAAAAAAGTGACATGACCCGTCTCCATGTTTACATCATCAAAATTAGGATGCTTGGCAAATTTATGATCCACAAGCCAAGTCAGTGGGGAAGCCAGATTCCCCATTCTAGCCACTTAATAAAGGCAGAGATTCGCTTAATTGCAAGGCAGGAAATGGGGCAAAACTCACTTTACAACCGTTTTGCTTAGCAACAAGAAATGTTGGGCTCAGTTGCGGATGCAAACTACCTGCACACCTACCCAAATTAACAGGCCTTGCAGGATACTTTGCATTGCCAGAATAAGTAGAAGGGGGAGGAGAGGAAGCAGACAATTAAACTGGCAGCTGCTCCCATTGAAGTGCGGGGATCAAAGTATAAAGGGCAATGTCCAAACAGGTGCATTCCACTCTGTCCGTTTTGGTTACGTGCCATGGCAGCAGTAGCAACCGCGGCTCTGAACATCCACGTTCCACGCAAGAGGTCAGATCATTCCTTCAAGTAAACTTAAGAGCAGTTGTCATATTGCTTTAAAGGGCAATTTTAGCCATAGGCCATTACATGAGATTTACACAGGGCAAGATGCAAGATTATCTAGTCAGTATTCACACAGAGTATCTGTTCATGTTAACTGGAAGAATTCCCTTTAAAACTGACTGCCACGTTCCACAAGGGTTGGCTCTTCCATTTAACGGCTGTGATGACTAAAGTAGCTACACAAACATCGTCATAACTGGTAGCCACAGTTATCTTTTAGGGCCTCGGGGCCTGTTTACCTGGACAGGTGAATATAAGAGATAATCAACAAAGCCCTTATGGAACAACACCGGTCCACACAAACAAGCAAAGCCCCATCCATGGGATTCAGGCAGCACGCAAAACCATGGCCTCTCCTGCCTGTGGAAAAACCTCTCTCCGTGGAACCGGTCCCTGGTACCCAAAAGATTGGGGGCTGCTGCCCTAAGGCAGATGCTCAGTCTGGGAATAACAATACGTACAGAACCCCTAGTAGGGACTTGGTGGTATCTCCCATCACTGTTTAAAATCTTAAGGGCTCTAAGCGTGAAGTGAATACTACCCAGGAAAATGGGCTCTTCCATGGTCTGCTTGCAGCCTATCAGGCCATGAAATGAATGCAAGGTTTCTAAGGGCTTATCAAATCTAAAATCACGCAAGAAAAGAAACACGTAATCTCTCAGTTCCACAGGGTAATTCAATGTGAGGTATGTATCCATGCATGGGAGGGAAATATGACTGCAGTAAATCACAGAATGTAGATTTCCAGATCTTTGAAACTTTGGTCAACCAGAGATTTACCCTCACTCAAATGTACTTCATTAACTTGCTATAATTAATTTGAACTCACAGGTGGCCAAATCTTATTCTGCTACAGAATAGGGCATTACAACATAAGAAATACAGGGCTGTGGGTGTGGGGAGGAGCAGTGAAAGAGTTAAACTGCACACTATTCTTCACTTGGCTTCAGCTTTTGCTGCTACTATTGTCAACTTCCATTCCACTTTGCAGTTCCTTCCTAAAAGATAACAGCATTGCAACATGCTCAGGAACCACAAGATCAATTCCTACACATGTCCAAATGCTTCACTTTTTCAGGCTTCCCAGTGTGGTAGATCAGAGTCTGTTTGCGCAACAATATCTCACATATTTGAAATTGTTGCCCTCACTCTGTGAACGTTTAGCAAAGCAGTGTTTCATTTATGTTCTACTTTTTGGGAGGTATAAATTTCTGGAAGGGAGTTAGAAGGCCATCGGTCCTGTTGCTCAAGGTGACTAAGCAAAAAATGTTTTTCCTTACTTAGTTTGACCAAACTTTTTTATGCCTTCCCTACATTGCTAATTTTATTGACTTTCATTTTATACTCAACCTGAAGGCCAAACTTCTTTCCAGATTTTGTTCTTATCTAAATAGGCACTATTCACTCTGTGGAACAAAGGAAGCAATGTTGTTGTTCCTTGAATGTTGCAAACTTTTCCAAACAAATCCTAGCTGACTCTTCCGGTAGATGAGCTCACTACTATTTTATCAATCCATATCCCTCAATCTTACCTCAGCTAAAAAAAACTGCAAGAAATTGCAAATTCTGCTCTTCTTCCCACAAGGGTGTGCTTTTGATCCCTCAAAAAACAAACAAACACCAAACACCTTTTCAATAAAGCTTGCAGTATCATCAATTAAAATCACACCCTTACCGACTGAATAGATCTAGGTAGCCTGAAAAAAATGACCTTCCTTTTCTCCCCCAGGTCAGATTTCACTACAAGACCTTCTGCACAGAGACCAGCTTTCTT
Organism: Laticauda laticaudata; assembly: GCA_004320025.1. Taxonomy (NCBI): domain Eukaryota; kingdom Metazoa; phylum Chordata; class Lepidosauria; order Squamata; family Elapidae; genus Laticauda; species Laticauda laticaudata. The sequence continues at coordinate 18,248 of BHFT01023975.1, read as the reverse complement.
GCCTTTTGCAAAATGCTACAACAGATCTCCTCCCAAAAAACACATCTGTAAGTCATTGTAAACATTGTAAGTTGTAATTACTTTTTGATTAGAAGATAAAGACTTGATGCATACTTTTATTAATTATTAAACTTGTATATCACCTGTATACCACATTTCTAGAAGGAATTGAAAAAAGGCAAATTAAATATGGTAGAAGAAAAATTAAAGATGGTATTGATGTTGGACTGGATGGAAGAGAGGAGAGAGGTCTGAGTGAAGAGCCAGGATTGCCATTGCTTTCTTCTGGGATCCGATTTGTTATTATTAACATCATTTATTCCACTTATAAATAAATAAATCAACAGTGACTTTCCAGGCTGGCTAACAGTGATGGGATGACCTAGTGGCCTCTCATCCCTTCCTAACTAGAATGGATGCTGAATAACAAAGATCACCTTCGAGAGAAAGTTGGGGCTGGGAAGTGAAGACAGCCAGACTCCAATCACAATCCAGAGAGCTAGTTTGGTGGTGTGATTCAGGTACTGGCTGAGAAACCAGGAGAAACTCTTAGGCATGAAAGCCAGTTGGGGGCAATTAGGTGCCAGTTACTCTGTCTTAGCTCACCACACAAGGTTATTGTTGGAGAAAATGGGAGGCAGGAGTAGAAAGCATGCTTGGTACCTTGAGTGATGGGAGACAGACAGACAGACAGATAATGTTAGAGACACACATACAAATATAGAGAGAACAACACACACACACACACAGATGACAGAGAGATTAGATAGATGATATAGATGGATGATATCGATGGATGGATGATATGGATGGATGATATAGATGGATGGATGGTGGGTGGATGGATGGATATAGAGTAGGCAGGAAGAAAGAGAGGGAGAGGGAGAGATAGTTAAGGCAGGGAGAAAGAGAGATAAATAGAGGCAGATGACAGATAAATGATATAGACAGACAAGTGATAGATGAATAGCTGTGGACAGATGATAAATGATATGGATATCTAGAGAAGGATAGATATATACATATCTGCCATATCGATGTGGATATGGATATACATTTTTGGACATAGATATGGATATAGATATGTCTACATTTGAATATATGTACATTTTTATCCCACTATACCTATATATCCCTACATATAGATACAGTGGGATAAAAATGTAATACCAACAACAGCCCATTTCACTTGCCATGCTTGTGGTGGTGGGGAAAACCCGAGGTTTGAACATTGTGGATGTTCGCCACCTCGAGCCCATGATTCCACAGTAAAGCAATACATTATTGTTTACAAAAGTGGCACAAATCAACAAATAGTAATAATAATAATGATAATACATCATGATAATGATGGAGAAGAGGAAGAGGGAGAGGGAGGAGGAGGAGGAGGTCAGCTCTGAGCCCCTTGTGCCAAGCCAGGCTGGCTGCCCTTGGAGGCCAAGGGCCGAAATGACGAAGGCAGCGAGGCCCCAACCAGGGCAGGGCGGGGAAGGGCTTGCCCAGGCCGGAGGGCTGGGGGAGTTCCGGATTCAAGCCGCCCCCCCCATGGCCACCAAAATCATTTTTTGGGGGAAAGGGCGCGTCCTACTTCGCAGGGAGGTTGTTAGTGGAAGGGGGGGTAAAGCGGCGTCTAAGTGTGTTCTTGGGGGGGGTGAACCTCCCCGGTGTTACCATGGCGACGGAGCCTCGACCTACCGACCTCGTTACCACCTCGTCCGGGGGGGGCAGGAGGAGGGCTTGAAATCGGCGAGCGGAGCGGACCCCACTATCTCCCCCCTCTCGGCTCCGAGCATGCGCAGACGCGGAAGGCAGCACCCACTTACCTCGCTGGGCGCCCGCGGGGAGCCCCGTTTCGCCCCCCGCCCCACCCCCGCCGTTGACTTCCCGTCGCGTCTTTCGCCGAAGAAAAGCAAGGCCACGTGAGCTTCCGCCGCAGGGCCGCCACAAGCTTCTGGGAAACCGAGTCCGGCCGCGAGAAGCGGAGGACCGAGGCGGGAGCCGCGTTGCTTGCTGGGAAGCGTAGTTCTTTCCCGCGGAGGGTGGGGAAGAAGGCGGATATAGCCACCGATTGGACGATCGGGAGGAAGTTGAGGAGACTCGCGTCCGGAGGTTTTTTTTAAACCCCTTCATTGCTGAGGTTTTCCCCCACCTCCCTGAGCCTCCTGTTTGAAAGCAGGGGGGGGGGAACGGACNCCTGTTTGAAAGCAGGGGGGGGGGACGGACGGAGACTACGACTCCCGGCATCCCCTGCGCTCCAGCGCATGCGGGAAAGATGGGAGACGAAGAGGAGAAGCAGCAGCCGCGCGTGCTGCAGATGGTAAGCCCGGGTGTTCTAGGTTAGCAGGCAGAAATCCAACAGGTGAAGTCTAAAGCAAATCAGCAACCCTCCCATTAATCATAATTAGCAATGGAAACTGCTGTAGAATCTGTCATCTCTCTCTCTGTCTCTCTTTCCCTCCCTCCCTACATATATATATATATATAAATACATACACACACACACACACACAAAATCTATCCATCCATCAATCTTCCTAGCTACCTACCTATCTATCTCTACGGTTATATCCATAATTTATCTCTCCATATATCCCCCCCGTCTCTTTTGCGGTTTATCTATCATTTACATATATCATCTGTCTCTATCTCTCTATCATTTATCTATCTAGAAGAAGATGGTGTTTGATTTCGTTCTATGAGGTGCAATGACAATAAAGTAAACTAAACTATTTCTATCATCTATCTATATATCGTGTTTATCAATTTGCTTATATCTACAGTTTATCATCTATCTCTACATCATCTCTATATACATCATCCATCTCTATCTCTATACAGTTTATCCTCTCTCTCTCTCTCTCTCTCTCTCTCTCTCTCCCTCCCTCCCTCCCTCCCTCTCTCTCTCTCTCTCTCTCTCTCTTTATAGTTCTGGAGATTTTGTGATGATGCATGAGGGGTATTTCGCTTTTATATATAGAAGAAGATACAGATACATAGATATAGATAAGTAGAAGAAAGAATTGGTGTCCTGCCATCTAACACAGGTGTACTGCTCTCAAGGCATTTTTGCTCAAACTCCACCTTTTTTACCTTTCTGCTTCTGAGTTTCTTTCTCTTCCTCTGTCTGTAGGTACGAGCTGAGGGGTCGGATAAGACCTGTATCACGTTTGTGCTCAACAATGAAGATCACACCCTTGGCAATTCTTTGAGATACATGATTATGAAAAAGTAAGCAAAAGGTTCCTGTAGGCTTACATCTCTAGTTCTCAAGCATCCTTAAGACCAAGTGCTAACATTTGGTACCAAACTGCCAAAGAAGAGCAGCGTTTTTTTTCCAGATATATTTTCTTATTTTTTAAAAAAGGAGTAGGTATATTAAGCATTCTGTAAGCTGAAGAGCAACATTTCCTTAAAACTGCATCCATAGACAATTTCATGGAGACAAAAATAGTTTGCCATTCCATTTTTCTTCGAGGAGAATTGCTTTTGGTCTTTCTACACAGCATTCAAGCATTTTCTGACCGCCTTGCCCAGATTCAAGAAAAATGGGCCCATCGTCCTATCAAAAATCTGGGTGATCCCTCTCCAGACATCTGATTGGCATCTGGTTTTTTAACCTAGGTTAGATAAACCTAGTCTGAAAATGGGCACCAATGTTTGTTGTTGTTGTTAGTTGTGAAGTCATGTCCAATCAACTGTGAGCCCATGGAGAACATTCCTCCAGGCCTTCCTGTCCTCTACCATCCACCAGAGTCCGACTGCTTCAGTGACTCCATCCAGCCACCTCATTCTCTGCCATCCCCTTCTTCTGCCTTGCCTTCCATCATTCCCAGCATTCGGCTCTTATCCAGGGAGTCCTTCCTTCTCATGAGGTGGCCAAAGTCTGAGTTTCATCTTCAGGATCTGGCCTTCTAAACAGCAGTCAGGGTTGATCTCTGGGATTGACGTGTTGGATGGCCTTGCAGTCCAAGGGACTTGCAGGAGTCTTCTTCAGCACCAGAGTTCAAAGGCCTCCATTCTTTGGTGCTCAGCCTTTCTTTTTGAGTACTAAATGTAAAGCCTAGCCTTTCCTGGTGTATAACTTTCAGAGTATCGGACACAAAGAGAACATTCTTTGATTTTTTTTTATCTCCTCTGCCTCTGTCACAGTCTTCTCTCTCTTTTCCTGCAGCCCTGAAGTTGAGTTTTGTGGTTACAGCATCACCCATCCTTCGGAAAGCAAAATCAACTTCCGCATCCAGACCAGAGGTGAGAGCACCCAGTTCTTTTTCCTGGACGGCCTATGGAATGGGCCAGACAACTTCTTCTTTTCTTTTCTTTGTTTCTTTTTTGAATAACTTTTATTGAAAATTTAAAACGTTAAAATACAAAATACAAATATTTAAAATGAAATTGTTGTGTATATTACAATCCATGGTGACAATGCTTACAATGCTTACGTTTCAATTGTTATTCCAGTGCGTATTTTATATTCCTATTTGTTCTTATGTATATACCTGTATCTTTCTAAATTATACATTCCTTATTTATTTAATTGCTTACTTCTGTCATTTATCCAATGGTATCATTTTTCCCATACTATATCAAAGACTGAGTCTTCCTTCTCTTTTAATTCTAATGAAAGTTTGTCCATTTCCGTGCAGTTGAAAATATTTTGGATAATTAAACTATCTGTCGGCATAGAATCTCCTTTCCAACATTGTGCGAGTGCTAATCTCACTGCAGTTATTATATGCAGGATTAAATATTTTATCTCTTTCGTATAATTCCCTTTGATGATTCCCAGAATAAATACTTCTGCTTTAATTTCTATTTGGACTTTCATAATTTCTTTTAACCATTTTCATATTTTGGTTCAATATTTCTTAACTTTTGGACTTAGCCACCATACGTGAAAGAAGGTACCCTGTAATTGCTTACATTTCCAACAATTTGGACTTAAATTAGGATACATTTTTGTCAATCTCGAAGGGATTTGATACCACTGATAGTACATTTTATATTGATTTTTTTTATATTATGCTGATTTCATTATTGTATAGCTTTTTTCCCCAGATCTTTTCCCAATCTTCCAGTTCTATATTATGTCTCAAATAGCTTCTTCTTTTCATGAGAAACCTCGTGCCTGCTTTTTCAGCTCATGAGCTCCATTGCCCTAGGGAAGCTTGTCTTTCCAGAACAATGACATGTCACCACTGAAGGGCAAGGAGGGAGCGGATTATGCACTAATTTGCCATTAAGCCACAGCACGAAGAGGATTGCGTCCATAAAAGAGCTGTGTAAAAAGTTCAGCTTCTGATGTAGCTAAATCTTTTTGGGCCTCCTGATTGCATTATGTCAACATTTCAACTTTCTCTCCTCCCTCCCCGATTTCTGTTAAAAAGCACAGCAGATCTCTTTTAAGTTTTGCAGAGATTTAAGACATCCTTCCCTCCTTAAAATGAAAAATACTTTGAATGGATTCAATACACAAATAGGATTCTTTCCTCACTCAGTGTAGCCTTTGACATGTCATTTGGACTCTGGTGTGACTCTCAAACCAAGAGAAATTTTGCATCGTGGCTTAGCATGTAAGATTATTGGCTAAGAGGCTGAGGAATGAAAAGTTCCCAGATAAATGCTGCTTCTGATATGAATTTGAATTTGGATAAGTTGGTGGTTTGTCACTAATGACCAAGAATTGCATGCAAGGTTATATGCCAAATATATAGGCAGCAAAAATGGCAGGGAAAGTCCAAAAAGTCAAAATCAGCGTTAATCAGTGCCCCGACTCTTGCATGAAATAACTCCATTGGGGCAGGTTTTTGTTTGCACTGGACTGGCTGCCATCTTGATTTATTTTTTTTTTGCCTTCTTTTCTACTGCATTACTGCAAACAGGCAAGGAGATCAACAGATGGGAGATGCAGAGGCTTCAGCTCCTTGCTCTGATGTAGGCTTTCCAAGATCATGAAGCAGACTCCTCATCCCAATAAAACCCCTTTTATTTAGGTTTAAGTGAATTCCTCTTTAGCAAAGTCCTGGCAAACAGTCTTTCATGAGATTTCACAACTACAGACCTTTATCAGGCTTTGAGAGTTGCCAGGTTGATATATCTTCCAAATGCCACGCTGTAGCAACAATGACTTGGCAAGAAGTCAGGAACAGATCTTCACTCTAATGAATTGAACTAATTGTCTCTTGCAAATACCATTCCCCTTTTGCTCCTCTTTATTTCCGACGGGAAGCGCCATTCACTATCTACCTGAGCCCTTGTTCCTTAACTGTTCCCTTCTTCTGGCAGCTCTGTGCATGCGCACACTGGGAACAGGCTCCAGCTGTTCTTCTGCCCTACTGATCTCCGACACTGAAGGCAGCCAATAATTATCAGATGGCTCTGGCCCCATCTCTGCCTCTGATGCAGAGCACTAGTCAGAGCCTTCCCCAGACTGCAGGACTGGCCCATGTTTCTCCCCAACCTCCTCACTGTCCGAGTCTGCCGCCAGCTCCACTGACCATTAGTGGGTCACAACACTCCTAGTCTTCCATGCTCATGGCAGAAGGGGTTATTTTTAAAAAATGCAGCCTAATAATTACTGTTCACATTATTAATTTACAAGGGAAAGACACAAATTGGAGGATCAATTATTTTTTATCCTATTGGGGCTCTGGGAGATTTGTATGGATTGTAGCATTCCATGTTGCTATTTCATGATTTTTGACAACCTTACTGATGCTTCCTAAAATCTGATGATGTCAGCAGCGTACAAATAATGTAATATAAATAAAACTGATTTTTTTTCCTCTCTGATTGCACAGGAGGCCTACCTGCTATAGACGCGTTCCAAAAGGGACTGGAAGACCTTACGGGTGTCTGCCAACACATCCTTAACACATTTGAGGTGAGTCAGTGCAATTTGCCTGGCACAGAAGTATGTAACATCTAGACTGGGGGTCTTCAAACATGACAGCTTAAAGACTTGTGGACTTCAACTCCCAGAATTCCTCCTCTGGTCACGTTAGCTCAGGAATTCTGGGAGTTTAAGTCCGCAAGTTTTAAACTTGCCAAGTTTGAAGACCCTTAACCTAGATAAAGGAAAGACCGAAGGCTGCAGGAAAAACTTAAGGCCAAGTCCTGAGGTTTCGGAGCAGGGAGCAAGTAAGAAATCTAACATAGATCATCTTGAAACCCCCATTAGACAGTGATACTAGAGGATTGTCAAAATCAGCAGTATGAGAAAAGCACAAAGGGGCACAAATAGCTTTTAGGTTTTATATACCACTCCATAGCACTTTAGAGCAGTGGTCGCCAACCAGTGGGCCAGGGACCACTGGTGGTCTGTGAGAAAATTTTGGTTGTCTGCAGAGAAATGTCACCCCCAAAGCAATTAATCCAGGCAGCATGGGAACACAAGGCTGTGCTACCCACATAGCCCGTGGGAACACAAGGCTTGCATCGTTTGCATTGCAAACAACATGAGGTAATGAGGGGAGGGGGGAAAGGGTAGAGGGAGGGAACTTGCCCCCAGACTGCTTCTTTCAGCTTCTTTCTTCTTCTGCTTTTGGTTGCACACAAGGAAACCAGCAAAAGTCTTTCTTTCACTCCTCCAAACTCCATCAGAAATGAGTCTTTGGGACCTTGCAAGGCATCCTTGCTCCAAGAGGCTGTGCCAATGCGACAAGTCTCACAAAGATTCATTTCTGGCAGAGTTTGGGAGAGAGAAAGAAAGATTTATGCTGCTTTCCTTGCATGGAGGCAAAAGTCTCTCTCTCTCCCCCTGAGAACGGAGCTGGAGACGGTATCCTGTGATCCCAAAGAATGATCAATTGGTAGGAAAACGGGGTGGGGAATTTTCCTTCAGACTTTTTTTTTGAGATTTTCTCAGGGTCTCTGATCTGCAGGATTTAAAATTATGAGTTTGGTGGTCCCTGAGGTCCAAAAGGTTGGGGACCCCTGTTTTACAGCATGCTCAGAGTGGTTTACAACACAGAAGTATTATTTGTATGTTGCCCCTAACAGTCTGGGTCCTCATTTAGAATAGAGTAGAATAGATCATGTCGCCCCTAGTCCTTCTTTTCTCTAGACTAGCCATACCCAGTTCCATGGTCCTGCCAGATGCCCCTGCAAAGAGCTTGGGTTGCATTCAAAGGAGGCTAGAATCAGAGTCTCCTGAACCATGAGAAGGGCGGCAAATAAATTTGATAAATAAGTAAAATAATAAATAAACAAGGGGATCTTAATAAAACCATTATTGCTGGCCATTTTCATGCCGGGATGGTGTAAACAACAGACATCCGTTGATCAAGGGACTAGACTAGCTGGCTTTTGTTGAAGTGCTTCTCTCTGATTCTGTACCACAAAAAGTCAGGATCTTTCTGTGTTTTTTCTATTGTAGGCAAGTGTAGAAGAATACAAAGTCATGAAGGACGTGACAATGCAATAGTCTGTCAACAGCCGCATAATGGATAAATCTCTGCATACAGCAACAGGTTGAGAAGCTAGGACTTATTAAAAAGACATTTTGTTTTTGCTTTTTTAAAAAAAATCTCTTTTTTTAAGACCTGTGTGATGGAATCTATAGTCTTCCTTTCGGGCAAGGGTCCCCAAATTATTATTTTTTAAAATCTCTCTTTTTCTAAGGCCTGCGTGACAGGATCTACAGTCTCCCTTTCGGGCAGGGGTCTCCAAACTTGGCTCCAAACTCGAAGACTCGTGGACTTCAACTCCCAGAATTCCTCAGCCAGCTATTTATTCAGCATTTTATTCAGAAAAAAAAGTTATTTTAGTCCACATTAAACACACATTATGGTTTATACAGTCTGTCAGAAAATCCTAAATCCTAATGTTACATTGAGACTATTACAAACTCTTCAGCAGCTACTCAAGTTAAAAATAAAATAAAGAAAGCACAGTTGCTGTTCTTTGGATCAGCTGGAATTAAGGAATGTTTGGATTCAAAACTAAATATTTCTTAGATCATCTTTCCGAATTCAATTAGAGGCCTGAGTTGTTGGCAGAGGCTTCCCAAACCGATGGCCTCCATGCTTGGTGGGAATTTCAGATGCTGAAATCTGGAATAAACCAGGCCAAGGAAAGCTACTCTGATAGAAGCCTAAAGCTAATTTGGCATTATTCCTTTACTTATGACAATTTGTCTGTGCAGATTCTCAGTCATCCAGGTCATGGTTGCCTTAAAGGTGCTTTTTTCAAGAGGCAACTGGACTTCCTTGTTTTTTCTCTTGAAGATGTTTCGCTTCTCATCCAAGAAGTTTCTTCAGCTCTGACTGGATGTGGGGAATGGAAGGATTTATACCCCTTGCAGACAGCTGGTCATTTACATTCTTTTAGAGAGTCGGATGTGAGTATGAACAGATTTCCAGAAAAAACTATAGACTATAGGAACCATTTGCCCTTCAGTTTGAGATGTAGACAACACAGACTCATCCCCAACATCCTGTGCGTGTGCTCAACAGTGAAGGGACACGGGGCAGAAAACATCCAGCAGCCACGAAGGCTCCACACCCATTTGCAGTACTCAGATGACCCTGAAAAACCTCTAATGACCCTCTAAAAGGATGCAAATGAACAGTTGTGTACAAATCCTACCATTCCCCACCATCCAGTCAGAGCTGAAGAAGCTTCTTGGGTGAGAAGCGAAACCTCTTCAAGAGAAAAAAACAAGAAAGTTGCCTCCTGAAAAAGCACCTTTGGGATCATGACAATTTGTTTAAAGTTTTGATGGTGTCAGGAAAAGCGATTTAACAACCCATCCTCAGAGTTACGACTGTCGCAGTCACAATTCAGACATTTGGCAACTGGCTCGCATTTATAATGGCTGCAGTGTTTGGCAGTCATGTGATCACAATTTCTGACCTTCGCAGCTGGCTTCTAACAAAATCATTGGGGAATCTGGATTTGCTTAATGACTGTGATTCACTTAATGATGATATTCACTTACCAACCACAGTAAATTGGTCATTGTTATATTGGTCCAGCTTAGTGCGAAATTCTGGTCCACAATTGTCGTAAGTCGAGAAATACCTCTAGGACAGGGGTGTCAAACTCAATTTCATTGAAGGCCCCATTGGGATTGTGTTTGACCTCGGGGGGGGGGGTAAAGCCAGAGTTAGTGTGGCCAGCTTGACGTCATTCATGCCAGGGGCGCCTGTGGCAGCCTGGGCTTTCTCCCAGCAAAAACAGGCTCCTGAGCTCCATTTCTGGCTGCAATGGCCTCCTGCAACCCTCTGCCAGCGAAAACGGAGCTCGGGAGGGCCACACGTGGGCCAGTTCCTCGCTGAGTTTCCAGGATGGCCCCATGGGCCAGGTGTCAGACTCCAAGCATCCTCCTGCTTGTCTTTCCGGCTGCCATAGAAACAGGGGGAGGGAAGAAAAATTGGGCTTCATGGGAGGAAGAGTGCGAGAGGATGAAGTTGGTGAATTGTAAAAGTTGGGATGTTTTCTTGACTATGCTTACTTCACAGATGTAGCCTCTTATCTGTCTAAGCGAGGGGTCTTCAAACTTGATCGCTTTAAGACTTGTGGACTTCAACTCCCAGAATTCCTCCTCCAGTCATGTTAGCTCAGGAATTCTGGGAGTGGAAGTCCACAAGTNCAGAATTCCTCCTCCAGTCATGTTAGCTCAGGAATTCTGGGAGTGGAAGTCCACAAGTCTTAAACTTGCCAAGTTTCAAGACCCTTGGTCTAAGCCAAGGTCAACTGTTTTGGCATGCCAGATGTCTGAAATGCCACCTGAAGATGCCCCACATGACATTATAAATTAAAAATCACTGATTGGATGGCCAGTTTGAACTCTTGCAAGTGGGAACATGGGGTAACTTTCTATACGTGATTTTCACACCTATTGCCTCAGATCTTGTATTTCTACTGATGCTACCACTTCAAATTCAGTAAAAATCCTTTTTTCTATAACAATGGAGTCTAAAGTTTTCTTTCTTAGTTTTTGAATGGACCTGATACCAGATCTAAACACCTCGCGGGCTAGAACCTTGTTTTTGATACTCCTGGTCTAGGAGGTTTAGGCCGAAGGAAAGACACTAAACTTCATTGATGTATTCCCAATAAATGGATCTAGGATTATAATTTTAGTCTTTTATCAGTAAAATATTTAATTCACTTCCTAGCATGAGGAATATAATAAAAGCAAAGCCGTCTGTTTAAAAAGAGTAGGGGTGAGGGGTAAAGTTAGAAATATTAGCAAGATCCAAAACACAGGCAATGTGGATGTATTCCTGAGCATCTCATCTTTCAGGATTTGCTGTTGTATCCTAAGCAAATAATCCTTTCTAAATAGGTGAATATAATGTAATACACACAATCAGCCCATAGGTTGGCAATGTATTAGAATATCTGTACTAAGAGATTGGGACATACTTATATACATACATACATGTTTCTGGAGTGGTAATTCTGTAAAATCTGGCAATGTTTCTTTCGAGATTCATGACCAATGGGGCTACTCTCTCTGTTAAGGATACAATTGGCTAGGTTCAGCGTGCCCTGTGTTGACAGTTGTGGTGGCTCACTGTGTATCACAGTGATATATCCACCCATGTGTTCTTCGTTTATGCTTTTAACTTGGATTCTAGCAAAACAAGATTCCATCAACTATTAGTCAGGCATCGAGTTGAATTTATTTGAGACTTGCTCCAGATTTTCAGCTTCATGGGTGATGTGTTCTTCTAAGGCAGTGGTCCCCAAACTTGGCAACTTTAAGATTTATAGACTTCAGCTCCCAGAATTCTCCAGCCAACTGGCTGGAGAATTCTGGGAGTTGAAGTCCAGAAGTCTTAAAGTTGCCAAGCTTGGAGACCACTGTTCTAAGGACATCTCAAGTTTATTATCCTCTAGAGCAATAAAATACAGTTCTGGTATTTCTTGTAGGGTCTATTTCCTGACATGACCTAAACTGGACAGGTTGCTATCAATCTTGAAAGTCAGAGAGAGATTCTTTTTCTCCTCTTATGACATAGACAGTCAAGGTAGCTCAATCTTGAGTTTCATCCTCACACCTGTTTTTCTGGGTCAAGATGATTTTGTAACAGTTGCTGCAAGCCTTCTCCAAGGTTATTCTCCACACACCTCTGTACCTAATGATCATTCTACTCTGTAATTATGGGTGTTACATTACACTTATAACCCATTTTTCTTCTAGCATCTTAAGAAGCACCTGGTTATGGATCTTCTCACACCTTGTCCCAACTACAAGAACCGTGTAAGGTAGGTTAAGCTGGGACAGATGTACTTGACCTAAAATCATCCACTTAGTTTCAGGGTTGACTGGAAAGGTTGAACTGGGCCTTACTGGTCTTACACTAACAGCTTCATCACAAGAATAAGGGCATTGTGCGCCTACTCATGGGCCTTTATTGGTGGGAAAAGGAATGGATTATATGATTAAATGTTGCTGCATAAGAACAAAAAAAGGTTATTTACATATTTATGTCAGACTTTGGGATGCAGGTTAGTATTATGATGTCACTGTGCATGCTATCACTTTGATGTAACCTCAGTTACAGGTGAATTATAAATCCTACTGCATTTTCTTGGAAAGGAACATGGGTAGTGCAAGAGATTCCATCTTCCTACCTACTCCTGGCCCATTCATGTCTTAGACACCATTTAAGGTGCTTCTGAGTTGAAAGGATTAGCTGGTGATGTCATCATTGCCTGGGGGGCATCCATGAGGGCTCTTTTCATATCCCTGTCAAGGAGCTGGAGCAAATGATGGGAGCTCACCCCACCACACAGCAACCTGAGTCTCAAATGCAGATTTGCTAACCTCCAATCCAACGTACTAACCATATGAGCCACCGTGTTCTTTCCTACCTAGTTAGCTTAAGAAAGAAATGTCATGATCCCAAAGCTTGTATGAGGAGGCAGTGACAAGCCATGTTTGTCCACTGGGAAATAGCTCAATTTCTCAGGTCTGGGTCAACCTTTAGTCCTTTTCTGTTTTCTCCTGGTCCAGTATCAGCCCCTGGCTTCTGATTGCTGTAGTCCCCCTTATACAGAGCAGAAAACCCTGGATCATGCCCATTCTTATGGTCCTACACGATATTTTATTCTTTGAGGAAGAATGAGTAAAGAAAAGGATGTGATGATCATTGAGAGATCAAAAAAAAAAAAAAAAA